>RJWM01022555.1:0-33482 GCA_004363535.1 Dasyprocta punctata
GTTTTTTTTTGTTGTTGTTGTAGTTTTTGTTTGTTTTGTTTTTCTTCGCTTAAATAAAATTAAAAAAAAAAAGAGGAAGTGACTGAGTGTGTTTGTAGTTGTGACTGTATCTTCTAATCTATTCCATTGATCTTCAGGTCTGTTTTGATTCCAGTACCATGCTCATTTTATCACAGTGGCTTTGTAATATTGTTTCAAGTAGGGGATTGTGATGCCTCCTTCCTTATCTTTGTTGCCCAGAATTGCCTTTGCTGTTCTATGTCACTTCTGGTTCCAGATGAATTTCAGGGATGATTTCTCTAGCTCGGTGAGATAGGCAAGTGGTATTTTAATTGGAATTGCATTAAATATGTATAACAATTTCTGAAGGATGGCCATTTTCACGTTTGTTCTTCCTATCTATGAACAGGCAGTATCTTTCCATTTTCTGAAATCTTAATTTCCTTTTCAGAGTAATGTAATTTTCACTGTATAGATTCTTTGCTTCCTTTGTTAGATTGATTCCTAAGTATTTCACTTTTTTGGATGCTATAATGAAGGGTGGGCTATCACTTATTTCTCTCTCAGTAAGTTTGTTGTTTGTCTACAGGAATGCTATTGATTTTTGAGTGTTGACCTTGTATCCAGCAACATTACTGAATTTGGTTATTACATCTAGAAGTCTTTCACTGGGTTTTTGGGGGTCTTCTATGTGGAGTATCATATCATCTGCAAATAATGATAATTTTACTTCTTCCTTTCCTATTCTAATTCCTTTCATTTCTAACCCTTGTCTCATTGCTCTGGCTAATATTTCCAGAACTATATTGGAGTGGTGATAATGGAAATCCTTGTCTTCCTGATTTTAGGTTGAAAGTTCTCACTTTTTGTCCATTTAGCAAGATGTTTGCTGCTGGTTTATGATATGTGGCTTATATCAGGTTGAGGTAGAGACCATCTATTCTGATTTTCTGTAGGGTTTTTATCACGAATGGGTGTTGGATTTTACCAAAAGCTTTTTCTGCATCTATTGAGATGATCATGTGGTTCTTGTCCTTGGCCCTGTTGATATGGTGTATTACATTTATTGATATGTGTATGTTGAACCATCCCTGCATTCCTGGGGTAAATCCCAGATAATCATGGTGTATAATCTTCCTAATAACTTGCTGTATTCTATTTGTCAGTATTTTTTGAGGATTTTTGTGTCTGTGTTCATTAGGGAAGTTGGCCTGTAATTTTCTTTTTTGGTTGGGTCTTTCTCTGGTTTTGGTATTAGAGTAATACTTACTTCCAGGAATAAGTTAAGGAGATTTGCTTCCCTTTCAATTTCATTGAAGAGTTTGAGGAGTGTTGGCACTAAATCTTCCCTAAATTTCTGGTAGAATACAGTAGTGAATCCATCAGGACCTGGGCTTTTCTTTGTTGGTAAGGTTCTAATTACTTTTTCAATTTCATTAGCTGAAATTGGGTTATTCACCAGTTTTACATCTTCTTGATTCAGCTTTGGTAATTCATAGGTTTCTAGGAATCTGTCCATTTCTTCTGTGTTATTGAACCTATGGGAGTAAAGGTTTTTGAAGTAGGTATTGATGATCTTCTGCATTTCCACAGGATCTGGAGTGATTTCACGTTTTACATTTCTTATTGCATGAATCTGAGTTTTTTCTTTCCTCTTTTTGATAAGATTGGCTAGGAGTTTATCAATTTTATTTGTTCTTTCAAAGAACCAACTCTTGTAAGTCAGCCGTTGTGGCACATACCTTTAATTCCAGCACTCAGGAGACTGAGGTAGGTGGAGCATTGTGCGTTCAAGGCTAGCATGGGCTACAATGCGAGCAAGGCCAGGCTCAACTACACTCGCGATCCTGCCTCAAAAAAATAGGGCTGGGAGTTTGGCTCCATGGTTTAGGCTCCTGCCTGGCAGGTGTGAGGTAGTGAGTTCAATCCCTGGTTCTGAAAAAAATAAAATAAACAAAAACAAAGAACCAACTCTTCAAATCATTAATGCTGTATATTGTTTTCTTCGTTTCAACTGCCTTAATTTCAGCTCTTATCGTTATAATTTCCTCCCTTCTTTGGGCTTTGGGCTTGACTTGCTCTTAATTTTCCAGAAGTTCGAGGTGCATCATTAGGTTGTTTATGTGTATTCTTTCCATTTTTCTGATGTGGGAGTTTAGTGCTATAAATTTCCCTCTGAGGACTGCTTTCATTGTATCCCACAGGTTCTGGTAATTTGTATTTGCATTTTCTTTCGATTGTAGATACTGTTTAATTTCTTCTGTGACTCATTGTTTGCTTAGAATAGTATTACTTTATTTCCATGAGTTTTTTGGGGTTCTTGCGGGGTTTTTTGTCATTAATTTCCAATTTTATTGCACTATGGTCAGATAATATGTATGGAATCACTTCAGTTCCTTTGCATTTACTTAAGCATGTTCTGTGGGCTAATATATGATCTATTTTAGAGAATGACCCATATGCAGCTGAGAAGAATGTGTATTCTGATGTTGATGGGTGGAGCACTTGGTACACATCCACTAGGTCCATTTGTCCACAAGTTTGATTCAGTTCTGTTATTTCTTTGCTGATTTTTTGTTTGGTTGATCTGTCTCCCTGTGACAGTGGGGTGTTAAGGTCCCCTGTTATAACTGAATTATTGTTTATTTGGTTTCTTTGTCTATTAAGATTTGTCTTTCATAGATGGGTGCTCCCTTATTTGGTGTATATATATTTATGATTGTAATCTCTTCCTCTTGAAGTTTTCCCCTAACAAGTATGTAATGACCTTCTTTATCTCTTTTGTTCATTCTTGGTTTGATTTTCACACTGTCTGCAAACAAAATAGCTACCCCTGGTCTTTTCTGGATTCCTGTTGCATGGAGTATTGTTTTCCAGCCTTTGATTTTTAGTTTGTTAATTTCCTTTTGAGTTCAATGTGTTTCTTGTACACAGCATAATGTTGGATGTGTCTCTTAATCCACTCTGCCAGTCTGTTTCTTTTTAATCAGTGTGTTGAAGTCATTTATATTGATGGATATAACTGATATTTATTGACTTATCCTTGTCATTTTATCTTTCTGTTGCTGGTTTTCTACTTTTTCTGTTCATTTATTTGCCCTGCTTAGTGGTTTCCTTCTACTGTTGTCTTTGTGACTGTAGTTATCTTTGCTTCTTTCTAGAGGTGCTGGGTCCTTGTGCCTGACTGGGTGGAGTTCAGAATCTCCAGGACCCAGTGAGCTAGGCCGAGTGTACCCTAGCCATAGCACCACCAGGACCTTGCACCTGGCTGCGAGAAGATCAGAGCCTCTGGAGCATGGGGAAAACCCTGGAGTGCTCCCAACGTATGGTGCTGGGGCCTTGCTCCTGGCTGAGTTTGCAACCTCTAAGACCTGCAGTGTGGCTGCACCCCTGAACAATGGAGCTTGCGCCTTCTGTTGTAGTGGGCAGAGCTCAAATTCTCCAAGGTCCTGCAGCTATGCTGGTCACTCCCTGAGCAGCTCTGGGGTTCTGGGCTGTGCTGGGCTCAGTACCTCTTTGTCCTGTGAGACTGGCCGAGCATTCCCCTGATGGATTGTGCTCAGATGCTGGCCTGGGCAGAGCTCAATCATCTGTGCAGCTAGTGAGGACTTGCTCCCAGAGTGTGGTGCTAGAACTTCCACCTGGCTGGGTGGTGTTTGGAATCTCTGGGACCCAGGAGGCTAGGTGGAGCACACCCCCAAGTGTGTCTTCAGTTCTTCTTTGTCATGGACTTATTTCTCCACAGACTTTTAAAAATAGTTTTGAAGTGTACATCAATCTGTGTTGGAAAGGTTTTTTTTTTTTTCTTTTAGGGATTGAAATATTTCACTCCAAGTTCTTCTTGAGTTGAGGGTTTGTGTCAAGTAGTCTACTATGATTTTCATGTGTTTTCTTTTATAAGTGATTTGGTTCTTTTCTCTAAACATTTTTAATATTTTGTTCTTTTCCTGAATTTTTTGAATCCTGATGATTATATGCCTTGGTGTGTATTTACTTTCTCATGGCTATTTTATAGTTCTACTTGCCTCACTTATTTCTATGTGAAAATATTTTTAACCACGTTTGTGAAGTTTTCTGCCATTGCTTCTGTGAAGAGATTTTTATGACATTTGCACTATCTCCAGCTTTCTCGTTGACTTTAATCAAACTTATGTTGTTCTTCTTTGCTTCATCTTGTAGTTATTGGATTGATTTTTCATGGTCCTTTTCAAGATATCTTTTTTTCTGGTCACTAAATACAATTCAGTATTCTAGATCAATGTTCTATCTTTGCCTTCATTCAATCTATTGTGTATACTTGGAATCAAATTTTTAATCTCCTGGATATCTTTTTGGATCTGTTTAATTTTTTCCACTTCTTTCATTTTCTGGGCATTTATGGATTCCATAATTTTCCTAAGCTCAATGGTTTTTTAATCTGTGTCTCTTCTAGGTTCATAGGCATGTCTTTTATTTTGAAAATAATTCGTTTTTGTTTTTGTTTTTTGTTTTTTTAACCTAAGAGATTATTTTTTCTACAGTCACCTCCATTTACTTTGTTTTGTTTTACTTCTGCTGCTATCATTTCCAATGTGTGGTTTCCAATTTCTTCTCTCTTGTTGCACTCTGGAGTTGTCCTGGGAGGTCTGGAAGTCTTAGGTTGCATTTTGCTTCTGCATCTTGTCATTCAATATTTTTATTTTGTTTCATTTTCTGTATTGGTATTTGTAGAATTATTATTGTAGATAATTTATCACAAATATTGAGGCTTCCATAGGGTATGTCCATTCCTCAGATATGTATTCTAGTTTTCTGTGTTTCTTGGTCATTGTGTTTGTCCCAAAAACCTGCCTTCCCAATTTATTAAGGATAAGAAGTTGCTATCTATTTGGCTCAGCACTCCATGCTTTGATACTGGAATATGGTGATGGTTATTTCCCAAGAAAATCACAATGTTGTCATACAAAGGGAAAAAGCTTATTATAACATGTATTACATTGTGGCTAAAGTAGTACAGTGACAATGACAATAGCATCAAGCACAGCCTAGCTAATGACAAACTGTAGTAGTTATTATTTTGGTACCTTAAATCATAGAAGCAAGTTCTACATCTATATAACAAAATCCAACATATACCGGGAACTCGTATGCAGTGAATTTTCTCTTGGAATATTAGGGGACCAAAAAGACAGAAGAATGAAGAGAAGTGTAGGAGCAAGACTGTAAGGCAAAGGATGATCACCCAAGTTGTGGAAAACAGGATTACAGTGTAGGAGCAAATGAATGAAAGAAAAAGCAAAATAATATTGAAGTGAAAAAGAAAGAAAAGAGATTATGTTCATGCACATGAAAAATCATAAAATCAAGAGAGATAGTTGAGGGAAGAGAGAAAAAATGTTGAATAAAACAAAACTCAATGTAAGAAACTAAATAGTCCAAACTAATCAAAAACAAAAACAAACAAGAAAACAAAAAACACCCCAAACACTGAAAAAGAAAAACCACAGAAATAACTAAAAAGAAAACTGGAAAAATTCCTCTGGTATTCACAGTTCTGTGGTAGTATCCAAGTCAAATCCCAGAAATGTGATGTGTAACACTGCCAAGTTTGCAATAGGATTTGTGCTGGGTACGGGGCTGATTTGGCATCCGAATGTGGGACGTTGACCTGGTCTTCAGCTGACAAATCTTTGAGTGTCTATTTCTCTTTACTGTGTTTGTCTCTACATCACTCTCCAAGTTACTGTGGAACCCTCATGTAGGGAGAGCCCAGGGTTTCTCCTAGACCCATGTACAGGTGGCTCCTTCCTTTCCTTATACAGCTTTTTCTGTTTCACATCACTAGCCCCTCTTATCTTTTGGTCATAGGGTGGGTAAAGTGCCCTTATCCCACCACACACCAAAGCTGCTTGCCTACTTGTGCCATTGTACCGAGGCAACCACCAGAACAGAGTCAGGGTGGTCCCAGTTTCTATCTATCAGGTGAATTTCCCCAGTCTGCTTTCCAGGTGCCAGTAGCCCAATGTGACTGGATGACTCTTCCCTCCTTCTGCTCGAGGATTTTGGCAGTGAAAGAACCCAGGACTCTTCTGTTGCTGTGGTTCACCCAAACTGAAATAAAATGGCGACCTGGCACCCAATTCTTTTCCATGTTTCTATACATCAAAACACCATGCCAGTTCACCTCACTAACCAACTGATGGTTCTGTGGAGCACCTCAAAAAACCGTCCTGCAGTGGTGGACCTGCTCCACCATGGCACACTGGGCCTGCTCCACCATAGCACACTGGGCCTGATTTATTCCACTTATGAGTATGGTCTCAAGTCTCATCCATTTACCTATAAAAACCTCAATGTGATCTTTCTTTATACCTGAGTAGTACTCCATTGCATAAAAATACCACATTTTTTTGTCCATTCCTCAGCTGATGGGCATTTGGATTGTATCCAAGATTTGACTATTACAAATTGTGTTGCTATAAACATGGGTGCACATATATCACTGTGGCATGATGTTTTCAATTCTTCTGGAAAAATGGCCAGAATCAGGATAGCTGGGTCAAATGGAGCCTCTAATTCTAGCTTTTTGGGAAATCTCCACACTGATTTCCACAGTGATTGCACCAGTCTATGCTCATACCAACAGTAGAGAAGAGTTTCTTTTTCCCCACAGCCCTCCAACATTTGTTATTGACTGATTTCTTGATCATGGTCATTCTTTCTGGAGTGAGATGGATTTTTGGCATTGTTTTACTTTGCATTTCTCTAATAACCAATGATGCTAAACATTTTTTCATGCATTTATTTGCCATTTGTATTTCTTCAGCTGAGAAGTGTGTATTTATCTCAGATGCCCATTTTTAGATTGGGTCTTTGAATTTTGGGGGCCTGAATTTTTTTAATTCTGTATATGTTCTAGATAGAAGCCCTTTATCCGTGGGTTTACTTTTCACTGTGTTGGAGATTTCTTTTGAGGTGCAAAACCTTTTTAACAAGATGAGATCCCAATTGTTGATTCTGGGAAGTATTTCCCATGCAGTTTGATTTTTGTTTGTGAACTGTCTGCCTACCACTGTCTTCAAGATTTCTACCTACCTTGTCTTCCAGTAGATTCAGTGTTTCTATTTCAACATTTAGATTTTTTACCCAGTTTGACTTTAGGTTAGTGCATGGTGATAGACACAGGTCTAGTTTTAGTTTTCTGTATATAGACAGCAAGTTTACCAGCACCACTTTTTAAAGAGGCTGTTTTTCTTCTAGTGAACATTTTTGGCCACTTTGTCAAAGATAATGTGGCTCAGTGTATTTGTAGTTATGGTTCTACCTTCTGATCTATTGCACTGATCTTCAGGTATGTTTTTATTCCAGTACCATGCTGATTTTACCACAGTAGCTTTGTAGTATAATTTCAGGTTGGGGATTTTGATGCCTCCTGCCTTGCCTTTGTTGCCCAGAACTGCCTTTGCTATTCTAGATCATTTCTACTTCCAAATGAATTTTAGAAATGATTTCTCTAGATCTGTGAAGTATGCTAATGGTATTTGGTTTAGAATTGCACAAAATCTCTATAACAATTTTGCGAGAATGGAGTGGCCCCTAGTTCCATCCCTATGCTATTACCACAATATTTTGATTATACTAGCTATGTAGTCAATCTTGAAATCAGGAAGTGTGAGACCTCCAATTTTAAAATTTTTCAATTTGGCTAGTGAGTTTTACGAGATTACATACAAATCTTAAGATGGATTTTTCTATTATTGCAAAGCAAATCATTGCAATTTTGATAAAGATTCATTCAAGTTTATAGAGCATTTTGGACAGTATTAACATCTTAATAATACTGTCTTCAGACAATCCATGAATACAAGATGCCTATTTGTCTTCTCAAGTTTCTTTCAAAAACTTTTTCTCTTTTTTCCTCTTCATAAGTTTCCCTTTTAATTTTCTGATGCTATTGTAAATGAGATCATTTTCTAAATTTTCTTTTTTGATTATTCATTATTAATGTATGGAAACATCTGATTCTTGTGTGTATTGGTATTCGGTCCTGCTACATTGTTGAAATTGTTTATTAATTCTAAGAGTTTTGTGTGTGTGTTAATATTTGAGGTTTCTATATATTAAATCATTTCATTTGTAAATACAGTTCAATTCCTCTTGCTATTTTTTTATGTAAGAGAAAAAAAGACACATATGAGAAAGACAAAAAGCAAAAGAGACAAACAAACGACTAGAATAAATGCACAACAGTAACATTACAGGTTTCCAAAACAGGATGATAGAAAATTGACAATGGTTGCAACATTGTGTATCGTTATCTTCTAAATGGTTGTTCACATTAGCAGATATAGACATGTAAAATTGATCTAATCATATGAGTATTAACTATTCTTTCTCAATATCTAATACATTCAGCAATATGTTCGTTTTAGTTATCTTACATATACATATATACAGATTTATATCTGTTCCTTTTTCCTTCCCTCTTTCCCCCTTTTCTCTTCCCAATTACTTTTGCTCTTTGAGCAGTTTTTTACCCTTACATGGTATTTGTTATAGACTTTGGATCATATATAGTTTTTCAGTTTCTTACACTACAGAGACAATACGGTATTTACACTGTGGGTTTGATTTATCTCACTTATGAGTATGGTGTCAAGTCGTGACCATTTACTTATAAAACTCTCAATGCAACCTTTCTTAACAGCTGAGTAGTACTTCATTGTATAAAAATACCACATCCTTTTTATCCATTCTTTGATGGACACTTGGGTTGTTTCCAAGATCTGGTTATTACAAACTGTGTTGCTATAAACATCGGCGCACAAATATCACTGTGGAATGATGTTTTCAATTCTTCTGGGAACATGCCCAGAAGTGGGATAGCTGGGTTGAATGGGATCTCTAATCCTAGCTTCTTGAGGAATTTCCACATTGGTTACACCAGTCTATGCTCCCAGCAACAGTGGAGAAGAGTTCCTTTTTCCCCACAGCCCCTCCAGCATTTGTTGTTGATTGATTTTTTAATCTTGGCCATTCTTTCTGGGGTGAGATGGAATCTCAGTGTTGTTTTAATTTGCATTTCCCGAATGACCACTGATGTTGAACATTTTTTCATCTATTTATTGGCCATTTGTATTTCTTTCTCTGAGAAGTGTGTATTCATCTCAGATGCCCATTTTTGAATTGGGTCCTTGAATTTTAGGGACCTGATTTCTTTTAATTCTTTATATGTTTTAGATAGAAGTCCTTTGTCTGATGGACAATTGGCTAAGATATTTTCACAATCTTTGGGTTTTCTTTCCACTCCGTTGGAGATTTCCTTTGACATGCAAAAACTTTTTAGTAAGATGAGATCCCAGTTGTTGATTCTGGAAAGTGTTTTCTGTGCAATTTGATTTTTGTTCATGAACTCTCTGCGTACTCCTATGTCATCAAGAATTTTACCTACTCTGTCTTCCAGTAAGTTTAGTGTCTCTGTTTTTATATTCAGATCTTTGATCCACTTTGACTTTATTTTGGTGCATGGTGATAGGCATAGACCTAGTTTTAGTTTATGGCATATAGAAAGCCAGTTTTTCCAGCACCATTTGTTAAGAGGCTATCTTTTTTTCAGTGTACATATTTGGCCCCTTTGTCAAAGATGAGGTGGCTGAGTGTGTTTGTAGTTGTGGCTGTATCTTCTAATCTATTCCATTGATCTTCAGGTCTGTTTTGATTCCAGTACCATGCTGATTTTATCACAGTAGCTTTGTAGTATTTTTTCAAGTCGTGAATTGTGATTCCTCCTGCCTTACCTTTGTTGCCCAGAATTGCCTTTGCTATTCTAGGTCTTCTGGTTCCAGATGAATTTCAGGAATGCTTTCTCTAGCTTTGTGAGGTAGGCAAGTGGTATTTTGATTGGGATTGCATTAAATCTGTATAATAATTTTGGGAGAATGGCCATTTTCACGATGTTTGTTCTTCCTATCCATGAACAGGGAATATCTTTCCATTTTCTGAAATCTTCTTCAATTTTCTTCTTCAGAGTAATGATAAAAACCCTACAGAAAATCGATATAGATGGTCTCTACCTCAACCTGTTAAAAGTCTTATATCATAAACCAACAGCCACCATCTTACTAAATGGAGAAAAACTGAAAACTTTCAACCTAAAATCAGGAACAAGGCAAGGATGTCCATTATCACCACTCCTATTCAATATCATTCTGGAAATATTAGCCAGAGCAATTAGACAAGAGAAAGAAATAAAGGGAATAAGAATAGGAAAGGAAGAAGTGAAATTATCATTATTTGCAGATGAAATGATACTCTACATAGAATACCAAAAAAATCCATTAGAAGACTTCTAGAAGTAATAACCAAATTCAGTAATGTAGCTGGATACAAGGTGAACACTCAAAAGTCAATAGCATTCCTGTACACAAACAACAAAGTCATGGAGAGAGAAACAAAGGAAACCACACCCTTCACTATAACATCCAAAAAAGTGAAATACTTAGGAATCAATCTAACAAAGGAAGTAAAAGACCTCTTGCTAATTTTGATATTTGTTTATTCTTTTTCATGTATTCCTCCTGACCTTAGAGGAAATACTTTTAGTTTTTCACCTTTAAGTATAATGTTATCTATGGTGATTTTCATATGTGACCTTTATATATTGAGGTTTCTATTCATTGATTTGAAAAGTAAATATTGTGTGATAATATATATTAAATGTTTTAATACATGCATAAAAGTATACATATTTTTGAGATACCATGTGACACTTCAATGCATTTATATATTTTCTGAG
Organism: Dasyprocta punctata; assembly: GCA_004363535.1. Lineage (NCBI taxonomy): Eukaryota > Metazoa > Chordata > Mammalia > Rodentia > Dasyproctidae > Dasyprocta > Dasyprocta punctata. Next base: position 10,775 of record RJWM01022555.1, read on the forward strand.
TTTTGTGGAGGCTTTTTTGTTGTTTGTTTGTTTGTTTGTTTGTTTTGTACCAGGAATCTAACTCATGACCCTGCACTTGCCAGGTAGGAACTTATGCTGCTGTGTTAAATCCCTGGCCCTTTCTGAGTTTTTTGAGACATGAAAAGGTATTGAATTTTGCCAATTGCTTTTCTGCATCAGTTGAGATACCATATGTAGCTTTTTATTTCACTAACTGATTTTCGTATGTTGAACTATCCTTGCATTTCAGGACTAGATCCACCATATAAATTGGTAATGGTGTATAAGCCTTTAAATGTATTGTTGAACTCAGTTGCTAATATTTTGTTGAATACTTTTATATCAGCATTCATAAAGGATATCTGTTTAGAAGACTTTCCTCATGTAATCTTTTTGGCTTTTATATCAGGATAATGCTGGTCTCAAAGAATGAGTTAGAAAGATTTTCCTCCTCTTCAAGTTTTTGAAGAGTTTGAAGAAAGTTCATATTAATTCACCAAATATTTGGTAGAATTCACTAAAGTGGGTATTGTCCCAGGGTTTTCTTTCTTGGGAGGCTTTTAATTCCTGATTGATAGTCTTTCCATTTATAGGTCTAGTCATATTTCTTATTTATGTGATTCAGCCTTAATAAATCATGTGTTTCCAGGAATTTGTCTATTTCATCTATGTTATCTAATGTGTTGACATATATTTTTTCATAGTACTCTGCTATAGTTCTTTTCATTTCCATGACATCAGTAATATTCCCACTTTTATTTCAGGTTTTTACTTATTTCAGTCTTCTTTCTTGTTCTTGTTCTTTTTCAGTGTATGTGAGGTTTGTCAATTTTGTTGATTTTTTTTTTAACTTTCTCTGTTGTTTTCCTATTCAACATTTTGCCTATTTTGCTCAAAACTTTTTTCTAATTTCCCTCATTTGCTGGCTCTGGGTTGTTTATTATTCTTTTTCTAATGTCTTGAGTTTTAATTAGAATGTTGTATTGAGTGTTGCATTCATTTTAGTATTAATATTTATAAATTTTCCTCTGAGTACTGGCTTCACCCACCCCATGGGTTTTGGTATGTTGTATTTCCCTTTCCATTCTTTTCAAGATATTTTCTACTTTCTTTTGTGATTTCTTCTCCACTGCATTGATAATTTCATGGTTAAATTATTTTTTCAATGACAACCTAATCTGGAGTCCTCAGGATAAATTCCATTTGGCTATGAGACATTATTCTTTATGCAGTGCTACATTCTATTTGATAATCTTCTATAAGAATATTTGCATTCATATTAATGAGGCATATGTTCATTAATGCTTTATAGCTTTCTCTTGCTATTTTATACCTTTTTAATTTGAGGCATAATCAACCTACAATTGAGTACACATATTTGTAAGTGTATACTTTTTCATAGTCAAGGTCATGAATATATTCATTATCTGCAAATGTTACCATATCTACTTCTGTGATCCTGCTGTCTTCTCTGGTCCCCTTCATCACCAAGATATCACTGATCTACTTTCTAATACTTCACATTAATTTACATTTTCCACAATTTTGTATAAAATAAAGTGCATAATATGTAGTCTTTTTGTCTGACTTCTTCAGCATAAGTATTTAGGTATTCATTTATATTATTTTATACATCATTGATACATTCTTTTGTGGCCACTTTCTTCTGAAAGTATGAAACAATATCTATTTCCTATTCATGAATAGTTTCCAACTTATGACTATTAAAAATAATGCTGCTATGAACATTTGTATACACATAGTTTTTCTTCTTTTGAAATGAAATGGTTGGGGACTATGATAGAACTATGAATAGCATTTTAATGAACTGCCAAATTGTTTTCTAAAGTGGTTGTGCCACTTTTTTCTCCACAGGTCATACTTGAGCATTCTAGTCCCTCTATAGCTTTACTGCTTGGTATGGTCAGTCATTCAAATAAATGTGCAATGATTTCATTTTATTTTAATTTACATTCTAGATGTCCTTTGCTTGCCATTTGAACCAGAATTTTCCACTTGTATTTGACCATGGGAGCCACTTCTTTTAGTTGTCTTTCTCCTCTCACTTCCTCCTTCCTATTCTTCTTATCTTTCTTTTCCTCCTCTTCCTTTTCATACTCCTTGTGATAGTTGATTGAGTGTGTCAGCTTGAGTATGGAATGCCTAACTAAACTGGCTCAGCATAGTTTTGGATTTAGAAGACCCATCCTATGGAGGATTGTTCTCCAACTGTTATAACAGGGAAACAAAAAGAAAGGATTGTTCCTGTTTCCTTAGAGGAGCTCCAGCCTTCACCTCCATCTTGGGTGTCATCTCCTGGCTTACAGTACATACTCTTCAGCTTTTTATCACAGACCTTTCGAATTCCTAATACTGACTCACATGGGACACTACACTGAACTCCAGGCCTAGAGTACTGGACCATGCCCAGCTATAATGTGGATTTTAGACCCTGCTTTATAACTATGATATCAAGACAGGTGCAAAACCTTTGTGTATCTCAGTTTTGTCATTGTAGATTACATGTTTAGATCAATCCATCATTTCATCATTCAATGGTCAGCTTCTCATTCATTTTTTAAAAAGTAATTGTTGAATGCCTACTATGTGCCCAATAATACACTGCTATGTTCTAAACTCAGGAGTCCCTAGTTCGAAGAAATTTTCACTGTAATAAATTAAACAAACACCTAAACAGATCAGTTATTGTAATATGATGAACACTGTAAAAATAATTATATGAGTAAAGAATGCTGTCTCTGCTTTGAGCAACCCAGTAAAAATATTTGTAAAAGTAAAAATACAGAAGTAAAGGAAGGCAGCTCTTCTTTGTACAACTCAATAAAGAATTTTAAAAGATCATACTTGGAAACAAGGAGCTATTTTAGACATATAGAAGTGAAGGAGGGAGAAAGAGTAATGGAGATAAAAATAATCAAAGTATGTAATCAACATGTACTAATATACCAAAATGAATTTCATTATTCTGAATTACAAATATGTACCAATGGAACAATCACATTTAAATTCTGTCTTAATGATAGGTGCACTTTCAAGACAGGGTTTTATGGGAAGGGATTTCTAAGTGAAAGAAACAGATATGTAAATATATGTAGTGCTATAAAAATAATGACCAAGGCCAGTGTGGAGGCACACGTGTCTACTCCCACCAATTGCAAGGCAGAAGCTGGAAGATCGCCATAACTTTCAGACCAGCCTGAATTACATAGGAAAACCCTGTCTCAAAAAAGAAAAAAAAAACATGACAATGATGTGGGATATACAGGGATGTTAAAACTTTAGTGGAGTTGGAGCAATAGCACAGTGAATGAGAAAGCATATGATTTAAAAAGATTATAATACTACGTGTGGACCAAAGTTAAAATGGTCTTATATCCCAAGGTATTTTGTATTTTAACCCATGGGTAAAAATTTCTCAAAACATGCTTCAACCCACACTAGTTTGAATTGGACATCCTGTAGAAGGAGGGGAAGAGGGGTGGGGAAGGGAAGGAGAGTATATCTGTAAATGCTTACTAGGGAATTAGATTTAATGCAGGACATACAAATAAACAATTCACAAAATTGGCTTGCAGTGGCTTCACACAGAGGCACATAAAGAAAAATTCAAAGGGACTGTCTGCACTCTAGAGAACCAAAGGATCTAGTCAAAGGCCTGGAGTTCAGTGTAGTGTCCCATGTGAGTCAGTATTAGGAATTCGAAAGGTCTGTGATAAAAAGCTGAAGAGTATGTACTGTAAGCCAGGAGATGACACCCAAGATGGAGGTGAAGACTGGAGCTCCTCTAAGGAAACAGGAACAATCCTTTCTTTTTGTTTCCCTGTTATACCAGTTGGAGAACAATCCTCCATAGGATGGGTCTTCTAAATCCAAAACTATGCTGAGCCAGTTTAGTTAGGCATTTCATACTCAAGCTGACACACTCAATCAACTATCACAAGGAGTATGAAAAGGAAGAGGAGGAGAAGAAAGATAAGAAGAATAGGAAGGAGGAAGTGAGAGGAGAAAGACAACTAAAAGAAGTGGCTCCCATGGTCAAATACAAGTGGAAAATTCTGGTTCAAATGGCAAGCAAAGGACATCTAGAAGTCTCAATTTAATATGTTACATGAATCTCATAGATGAAAACATTGTGGATAATGTCTAACATTGTTTGATCTCAGAACTCTTTTCAATTTCAGAATGAATATTTATCAGTCAGGGTTTTACAAGAGAAACATATATAACACAAGATATGTAAATGTATAAGAAATTACAACATTGAATTAAATGGTAAGCCATAGAGTTGGATGAGGAAGCATACAAAGGGTGTTTGCACAATGGAGACTGAAGGTTTCAGCCCAAGGTCTGGAGTTCACTGCAGTGTCCTGTACAAGCCAGCATTAGGAGGCCAATGGGTCAGCAAAGGAAGTCTAAGCAGTCTATTCCAGAAAGCTGAAGGATTCAAAATGGAAGCTGAAGAGACTGTGCTAAAACCCAGGAGATAATGTCTAAGATGAAGGTGAAGACTGGAGCTACTCCAAAGAACAGAAGCAAGTCCACCCTTCCTCATTTCCCCTTTATACCGTTAAGGTAATGAGCTGTCCTAGTATGGGTTCTCTACACCCTGGGGTACAGACAAGCTGCCCTAGGGTGTGCACTCTACACACTAGGGTATAGAACTGCTGAGCTGACCTAGACTTGTAGACTTCTCAAGTTGACATAATCAATCAGTACAATACATTCCTTGTCAACTTGGCAATGAGACACATTTCTTTAAACCAGTCTCCAGATACAGAAACTCACTTATAATATGGCTAACATGTTATAACTATCCTACATACAAATGGAAACACACTGATTCCCTCACCAAGGTACAAGATAAATTATCTTTGAGTGATACTTGCTCTCATCATTTCATAATTTGAACATTATAACACAGGTTTAACAATCCTTAAGAACCAGTAATAAATCTATCAATATTATATTACATTAGAAACATATTAGTAGAAATAGAACAACTACAATCCTCTTTTCTGTAAGTGATGATGGGGTTGTAGCCGTTATTTACAACTATCTTCTATTCCCCTTTCTCTATTCCCTTGGCCTTCAGCAAGTACCTCAGCAAGTCTTGGCTGTTTCCCCAGTGGAGTGACCCACACCTTCATCCCTGAAGGTTCTGAACTATTTGTCATTTCTTTCTGGATTATGTCATTGTAGTTTCCCATTAATTTTAATAGCAGGGTTTGGTAATACCAGGAAGTGTCCTAAAGGTTCTCCTACACTTCACATATATTCTTCCTTTCCTCTATTGTGGAGTAGTAGTCCAGTTTACCCATGATAGTCTAGGTCAATCACACCTAAGACACTACAACTCTTTTTTTACGTTATTTCCTCAGAGCCATGAGAAGACCAAAATGACCAGGGAAGTTTTAGCATTCAGTTCAATGGCATCATTGCTGGGCTTCCTGATATTGGCTTTCCCCTCTCTGAAACTAACACTTCTAAGCCAGCAGAATATAAGCTCCTGAGGACAGAAAGCAAAAATTTTGCTATTAGATCCCTGGGGTTAATGCTGGGTGGTACCATTCCTACTTCCATCCCTTGATTCCAGGACCTGTGAATCTTGGCTATGGGAGACACAGTACCAAACAGTGAATGCTGATTCAAAGCATATATACTCTCTTAAAGTACCTTACATCAACCCTGCAAGTTATTGCCACCTACCTTTCACTGTAACTGTGTTTTCAAAAGACCATTCTCCTGTCTATCAATCCAGTCATTTTCAGGTGGTAAGGAACATGGTGAGACAAATGAATCCCATAAGCATGAGCCCATTACATCATTCTTTGACTGTAAAATCTGTTCCTTGGTCAGCAACAATGCTATGTGGAATTCCACGGTGGCGAATAAGGCATTCTGTGAGTTCATGGCTGGTACTGTTGGCAAAAGCATTGCATGCAATGAAGGCAAATCAGTATGCAGAATATGAGCCTATGCCAATGAGGACGAAGTGTAATCCCTTCCTACAATGGAAGTGGTCCATTATAATCAACCTGCCACCATGTCAGAGGCTGATCACCCTGGAAAATGGTGCCATATCTCAGACTCAGTGATGATCACTGCTGATGACATACTGGAAATTCAGCACTGGCAGTAGCCAGATCAATCTTTGTCAGTGGGAGTCCATGTTATTGAGCCATACATAACTTGCACCCATTCTTCCATGGCCACTCTGTTCATGAGCCCGTTGGGAAATGACAGGGTTGGCTGAAGAAGGAGGTTTGCCACTATCAATAGAACAGGTCATCTTACCCCACTTGATTGCTAAAATCCTCTTCTGCTGAGGTCACATTTTGGTGAGCACTTACATGGGAAACATATATGTTAACATCCTTTGGCCATATGAAGAGGTCTATCCACACAACTCTCCCAAATAGCTTTCTCACCAATTTTCCAGTTATGTTCCTTCCAAGTTCCTGACCATCTGGCAGAAGATTTGCTATAGCCAGTAAATCAGTATGTATTTCACATTTGGCCATTTCTCCTTCCAGACAAAAAAACTACCGAGTGCACTGCTGGAGTTCTGCCCACTGTGACAATTTCCATTTACCGCTATCTTTCAGGGATGTCACAGATAGGGACTACAATGCTGCAGCTGTCCACTTACTCATGGAACCTGCATAACGTGCAGAGCCAACTGGAAACCAGGCCCTAACTTTCTCCTCCCTGTCAGTTGATCGTATGGTACACCTCACAAGGCCATTGGTGCATTCTGGGAAACAGAAGGCAATGTAGCAGGCATGGAACAATAGGTATCTTGGAAACTTCCTCATGAAATTTACTTGCTCCATCTGGACCTTTCCCAGCTCAATCACATACATACCATAACCATTTAATGGCATATTTTTGTGTGCACATCCAACCTTATGATTGGGTGGATCAGATAATAGCCAAGTCATGATAGACAACTCAGGTCACAGGGTAACCTGGTGTCTCATAGTGAAGTGTTCAGTTTCCACTAAGGCCAAGTAGCAAGCCAAGAGCTATTCTTAAAAAGGTGAGTAGTTGTCTGCAAATGATGATAGAGCCTTATTCCAAAATCCTAAAGGCCTCCACTACAATTCACCTGTGGGGGCCTGCAAGAGACTCCAAGCAGCATCTCTACCTGCCACTGACACTTCATGTACCATTGGCTCTGCTGGATCATATGACCTCAGTGGCAGAGCAGCCTGCACAGCAGCCTGGACCTTTTACAGAGCCTTTTCTTGTTCTTGACCCCACTAAAAAGAGGTCATTTTCTGAGTCACTTGGTAAATAAGCCAGAGCAAGACATCTAAGTGAGGAATATGCTGCTCCCAATATCCAAATAAATCCACTAGGTATTGTACCCTTTTTTGGTTGTAGGGGAAGTCAGATGAAGCAACTTACCTGTTATGTTAGAAGGAATATTTCTACCTGTCCCACACCAGTGGACTCCTAGAAATTTCACCAAGGTTGAAAGACCTTGAATCTTTGTTGAGTTTATTTCCCATCCTCTGGCTCTCAAATTCTTTACTTGCAAAACCAGTGTGGTTGCTACCTCCTGCTCACTAGGAGTAACATTGTCAATGTAATGGAACATTATCAATGTAATGGAACAGTGTGATATTTTGTGGAAGAGAAAGGCAATCAAGATCCCTATGACACATGACTGGAGAGTTACTATAACCTTGAGATACGACAGTGAAGGTGTATTTCTGACCATGCCAGGTGAAATCAAATTGTTTCTGATGTACCTTATGGATTGGGATGAAGAGGAAAGCATTTGCCAAATCAGTAGCTGATCACCAATTACCAGGATATGTGTTAACCTGCTCAAGCACAGAAATAGCATCTGGTACTGCAGCTGTAATTGGAGTAATCACAACTCAGTTTACATTTATCAATTGTCATTCTCCAAGACCCATCTGTCTTCTGTATAGGCTAAATGGAGGAATTAAATGAAGAAGTGGTGGCAACTACCACTCCGGCATCCTTCAAGTCCTTGATGGTGGTGCTAATCTCTATAATCCCTCCAGGAATGCAATATTGCTTTTGGTTTACTATTTTACCAGGCAAAGGTAACTCTAATGGATTCCATTTGGTTTTTACAACCATGACAGCCCTCACACTACAGATTAGAGAACCAATTTGAGAATTCTGCTGAGGAATAAGTGCATCTATAACAATTATAAATTCCAGAGCAGGGGAAATGACAATAGGATAGATGCAAGGACCTACTGGACCTACTGTGAGTTGGACATTTACTAAATCTCCATTGATCACCTGACCTTCATAGGCCACTACTCTAACTACAGGGCTACAATGATATCTTGGATCTCCTGGAATCAGTGTTAGTTCAGAACCAGTTTCCATTAGTCCCCAAAATGTCTAATAATTCTCTTTTCCCCAATGTACGGTCACTCGAGCAAAAGGCCTTAGGTCTCTCTAGGAAAGAATGAGAGAAATATTTGCTGCATAAATTTGGGGGGCATCAGGACCCTTCCCAAAGGGGACCTGGCCTCCCCTGCATTCAAGAAGTGCTGGACTGGTAACTGGCTCATATCCCAGAACTGCTTGAGGGAGTGCAATTCCCTGTTATGACGATTTGAACTAGGTTTCTGTACATTTGCCCTTACATTTTTTGAATTATATAAATCTAGTAAAAATTTTGTAGACTTCCTATCTGTTTTACTTCTGGGAGCACCGCAATTGATCAGCCAACACTATAGGTCTACACATGTCAGATTATTCTGATCATCGCTTTGCTTCTGCTATTTATTATGGTAAGTACATAGACCCTGCCTTTGGTGATTAAGTGCTGCCACTTGCTCTCTGCCATTCTGGAAACCAGTCAAGCCCATTGCCCTCAATTTTTCCAATTAAGTAGCCACAGTCCCCACCATAAGCTCTGTCATACACAGAAGAGCAATGACAGGGTTCTTCAAGAATGCTGGTGCTTCCCTGAAACTGTTTCTCAAGGGTTTAGTAAAGGGTACATTTTCTGAATCATCCCAAAGTGGAAGATTAGGTATACCATGACAGATCCACTCCAGCATTCCCATTTTCCTAAACCTCTGAATTCCCTCATTAACACTAAACTATGGAATATCAGATATCTCTAACTCATTGACAGTGGGCGATCTTTTGATTCATTCTTCTGCCAAACAGCCAGATAAACTATTAATACCTTTCTTGTCTACATGAGTTTCAACATTAAATTAAGAATCCCCACTTAACAGGCCCTTATCAACAAACTCAGCCTGATTCAAGTGAATATTTTCGCCACTACTATGCCACACCCATAAAATCCATTCCCAAGCTTGCTCATTAGACCTCTGCATATAAGAGTTAGAAAATTCTAGAAGTTTGTTGCAAGAATAGTAGACCTCCTCTTGCATTACACTATGTAATTCACCCTTAAGAACCTTCTATAATTAGAGCCCAATTGCAGACTTAGAGATAAAAATGGGTGGTGTGGGTAGATCAGAAGAGTGTCAGCATTATCCTGCTTGGTCAACACAGGATTAGTGTCTTAGTTACTTTTCACTCACTGCTGAGACAGAATACCTGACACCCAAAATTAGGAAAGGAAAGATTTATTTCTTACAGTTCTCAGGGGTTTCACTCCATACCTAGTTGGCTCCAAGGCAGTGTGGAGTGGCAGGGTAGCCATTCATGGTGGCCACCAAACGGCAAGGTGAACTGGCGAGAGAGCAAGACACAACTTCCTCTCCTACCCTTACACTGTATGTCGGCTCCACCCCTGGGCAGGTGCAGCACACATCACCATTCCCAGTGCCAGACAACAAACCAATCACAAACGCCAGACTCAGCCCCATCCATATTGCATGGCCCTCTCCCTTGCTGTGCTCAGAGCCCAGCTCGACCGGGTCCCATGATACAGTGTGATCCAAGAATCGGCACGACCCTCAGGGAACACCCGGCCAGACTCGCAGGACACAGAGGTACGCATCCCAGCCCAGACCAGCCCAGGACCCCAGAGCTGCTCACTGGAGACTGACCAACATAGCTGCAGGAACTCGGAGAGCTTGCGCTCCCTGCACCAAAGCACCGAGTGTGCATAAGCTCCATTGCTTCAGTGGAGCCGCTTGTGCGTACACATTCCCAGAGCTCGCCGACCCCCACCCAGCTGGGTTTCTCCCAGCACTGTAGGCCTGGGACTTGCAGAGGCTTGCCCTGGCAAAGCAGTTGTCATTCTGAACTTGCAGACAGACCCGGGCGATGGGCAGCATCACTCTGGGGTACTCAGCCTAGCTCCCCGGGACCGGGAGGCCTCAGCCCTCCACCCAGTTAAGGCAGAGGTTCCACCCACCGGCCCTAGGAGGCCGCCCTCCATTGCTGCACGCAGGGCCCAGCTTGACCAGGTCCCGTGATCCAGCACAATCCAAGAATTTGCGCAACCCTCAGGAGAACACCCAGCCAGCCTTGCAGGAGACAGAGGTATGTGGCCCAGCCCAGATCAGCCCAGGACCCCAGAGCTGCTCACCGGGGACTGACCAACACAGCTGCAGAGACTCGGAGAGCTTGCTCTCCCCACACCAGACCACCGAGCATGCATGAGCTACATACTTCAGTGGACACGCTTGTGCATGCAGCATGCGAGAGCTCACTGACCCCCACCCAGCCAGGTTTCTCCTGGCACTGTAGGCCTGGGACCTTCCCAGGCTTGCCCTGGCAAAACAGCTGTCATTCTGAACTTGCAGACAGACACGGGCTCTGGGCAGTGTCACTCTGGGGTACTCTGCCTAGCTACCCGGGACCAGGAGGCCTTGGCCCCCCACCCAGTTAAGGCAGAGGCTCCACTCGCATGCCCTGTGAGGCCAACCTCCCTTGCTGCACACAGGACCCAGGTCGACTGGGTCCCGTGATTCAGCACGATCCAAGAATTGGTGCAACCCTCAGGAGAACGCCTGGTCAGTCTTGCAGGACACAGGGCCACATAGGTTATAGAAGAAAATGACAAAACAAAAGACCAAGTGGCAGTCTTTGTCCTCCAGCCCACAAAGAGCAAACCCAGGAGACACTGAAATGGAAGACAGTGGGAGTCACACAAAGGGACTTTCTGAAATGATAGAAAATACAATAAAGAAACAGCTTGATGAAGCTATAGAGAAATTCATATCAGAAATATTCTCTCAGCTAAAAAATGAAATGAGAATCATTATTAAAGTGTGTATCTAAAGAAGAGCAAGATAAAAAAATAGAAGAACAAAAATGATGGAAACTTTCAATGAACAATATAAGACACAAACAGAATGCATGAAACAGATGCAAAGGGAAACACAAGAAATGAAAAACTCCATGGAAAGTTTGAAAAACTGCTTAAAAGAAGCCGAAGATAGAATCTCAGATCTTGAAGACAGCATGGCAGATCATGGACATGAAAGAAAAGATCTCCTAAAAATAGTAAGGAACCAAGAAACAACAATTCAACAGCTGCAAGACAATGCCAAAAGAAATGACATAAGATTAATAGGCACAAATGACAAAGCAGGGGTCAATACTAATGACCTGTGAAGACTATTCACAAAAATAATAGCAGAAAGCTTTCCAAACATGGGAAGAGAATCTGAAATACAGGTAACTGAGGCATACAGAACCCCAATTAACCACAACCAAAATAAATCCTCACACAGACATATAATGATAAGGGTATCAGAAATACAGCACAAGAACAAAATACTAAAAGCTGTCAGAGAAAAAAACAAATCACCTATGAAGGAAAGCCTATCAGAATCATGGCAGACTTCTCAAAACAAACCTTTAAGTTAAGGAGAGCTTGGAGTGAAGTATTTCAAACCCTGAAAGAAAACAACTTTCAACCCCGATTGATGTAACCAGCAAAACTATCCTTAAATATTGATGGAGAAATAAGATACTTTCATGACAAAGAAGAACTGAAGAAATTTATGGCCACCAAACCAACACTACAGAGAGTACTGAAAGACACTCTAGAAAGAGACAAAGATAGTCACAATCTTAAGAACAACAACAAAAGGAAACCACTAAGCAGGACAAGTAATTAAACAGAAAATGTAGAAAACCAACAACAGAAGGATATCAAGACAGGGATGAGCTGGTACGTATCAGTTATATCAATCAAGGCAAATGGTCTCAACTCACCAATAAAAAGAAACAGACTAGCAGAGTGGGTTAAGAAACAAAATCCAACAATATGCTGTGCACAAGAAACATATTTCACTCAAAAGTAAATTCACAGACTAAAAATCAAAGGCTGGAAAACAATACTCTATGCAACAGGAACCCAGAAAAAAGCAGGGGTAGCTATTCTGTTTGCAGACGATGCAAACTTCAAACCAAAAGTGATCAAAAGAGATAAAGAAGGTCACTACATACTTGTTAGGGGAAAACTTCAAGAGGAAGAGATTACAATCATAAATATATATGCACCGAATATGGGAGCACCCAACTATGTAAGACACTTCTTAAAAGACATGAAAAACCAAATAAACAATAATAGAGTTATAACAGGGGACCTTAACACCCCATTGTCACAGAGAGATAGATCAACCAAACAAAAAATCAGCAAAGAAATAACAGAACTGAATCAAACATATGAACAAATGGACCTAGTAGATGTGTACCGAGTATTCCACCCATCAACATCAGAATACACCTTCTTCTCAGCTGCACATGGGTCATTCTCTAAAATAGATCATATACGGGTCCACAAAGCAAGCTTAAGTAAATACAAACGAACTGAAATAATTCCATGCACATTATCTCACCACAGTGCAGTAAAGTTGGAAATGAGTGACAAAAAAACCTACAATAACTGCATAAACACATGGAAATTAAATAACACCCTCCTAAACAACCAATGGGTCACAGAAGAAGTTAAAGAAGAAATTAAACAATATCTACAATTGAATGAAAATGCAAATACAAATTACCAGAACCTGTGGGATACAATGAAAGCAGTTCTCAGAGGGAAATTTATAGCACTAAACTCTCATATCAGATAAACGGAAAAACACATATAAACAACCTAATGCTGCACCTCAAACTTCTAGAAAAAGAAGAGCAAGTCAAGTCCAAAGCCCAAAGAAGGGAGGAAATTATTAAGATTAGAGCAGAAATTAATGCAATTGAAACTAAGAAAACAATACAAAAAATTAATGAATCAAAGAGTTGGTTCTTTGAAAGAGTAAATAAAATTGATAAACTCCTAGCCAACCTTATCAAAAAGAGGAAAGAAAAAACCTAGATTCATGCAATACGAAATGAAAAGGGTGAAATCACTACGGAACCGGTGGAAATACAGAAGATCATCAACACCTACTTCAAAAACCTTTACTCACATAGATTCGATAACACAGAAGAAATGGGCAGATTCCTAGAAACCTATGAATTACCAAAGCTGAATCAAGAAGATGTAAAGCTACTGAATAACCCAATCTCAGCTAATGAAATTGAAAATGTAATTAAGACCCTACCAACAAAGAAAAGCCCGGGCCCTGATGGATTCACTGCTGAATTCTATAAGAAATTTATGGAAGACTTAATGCCAGCACTCCTCAAACTCTTCAATGAAATTGAAAGGGAAGCAAGTCTCTAACTCATTCCTGGAAACAAGTATCACCCTAATACCAAAACCAGAGAAAGACCCAATCAAAAAAGAAAATTACAGGCCAATCTCCCTAATGAACATAGAGGCAAAAATCCTCAATAAAATTCTGGCAAATAGAATACAGCAAGTTATCAGAAAGATTATACACCACAATCAAGTGAGATTCATCCCAGGAATGCAGGGATGTTTCAGTATATGGAAATCAATACATGTAATACACCATGTCAACAGGACGAACGAGAAGAACCACATGATCATCTCAATAGATGCAGAAAAAGCTTTCGACAAAATCCAACACCGATTCATGATCAAAACCCTACAGAAAATCGGAATAGATGGTCTCTACCTCAACCTGATAAAAGCCATATATCATAAACCAACAGCCAGCATCTTACGAAATGGAGAAAAACTGAAAACTCTCAACCTAAAATCAGGAACAAGACAAGGATGTCCATTATCACCACTCCTATTCAATATAGTTCTGGAAATATTAGCCAGAGCAATTAGACAAGAGAAAGAAATAAAGGGAATAAGGATAGGAAAGGAAGAAGTTAAATTATCATTATTTGCAGATGATATGATACTCTACATAGAAGACCCCCAAAAATCCATTAGAAGATTTTTAGAAGTAATAACTAAATTTAGTAATGTAGCTGGATACAAGGTGAACACTCAAAAATCAATAGCATCCCTGTACACAAACAACGAAGTCATTGAGAGAGAAATAAGGGAAGCCACACCCTTCACTATAACATCCAAAAAAATTAAATACTTAGGAATCAATCTAACAAAGGAAGTAAAAGATCTATACAGTGAAAATTACATTACTCTAAAGAAGGATATCGAAGAAGATTTCAGAAAATGAAAAGATATTCCCTGTTCATGGATAGGAAGAACAAATATCGTGAAAATTGCCATTCTCCCAAAATTATTATACAGATTCAATGCAATCCGAATCAAAATACCACGTGCCTACCTCACAGAGCTAGAGAAAGCATTCCTGAAATTCATCTGGAACCAGAAAAGACCTAGAATAGCAAAGGCAATTCTGGGCAACAAAGGGAAGGCAGGAGGCATCACAATCCCTGATTTGAAACTACAAAGCTACTGTGATAAAACCAGCATGGTACTGGTATCAAAATAGACCTGAAGATCAATGGAATAGATTAGAAGATACAGCCACAACTACAAACACACTCAGCCACCTCATCTTTGACCAAGGGGTCAAATATGTACATTGGAAGAAAGACAGTCTCTTTAACAAATGGTGCTGGAGAAACTGGCTTTCTATATGCTGTAAACTAAAACTAGATCCATGCCTATCACCATGCACTAAAATAAAGTCAAAATGGATAAAAGATCTGAATATAAAAACAGAGACACTAAACTTACTAGAAGACAGAGGAGGTAAAAATTTCTATGACATAGGAATAGGCAGAGAGTTCATGAACAAAAATCAGATAGCACGGGAAACGCTTCCCAGAATCAACACGTGGGATCTCATCCTACTAAAAAGTTTTTGCATGTCAAAGGAAATCTCCAACAGAGTGAAAAGAAAACCCATGAATTGGCAAAATATCTTAGCCAATTGTTCATCAGACAAAGGACTTCTACCTTAAACATACAAAGAATTAAAAGAAATCAGGCCCCTAAAATTCAAGGACCCAATGCAAAAATGGGCATCTGAGATGAATACACACTTCTCAGAGAAAGAAATACAAATGGCAAATAAATAGATGAAAAAATGTTCAACATCAATGGTCATTCGGGAAATGAAAATTAAAACAACGCTGAGATTCCATCTCACTCCAGAAAGAATGGCTAAGTTTAAAAAATCAACCTGCAACAAATGCTGGAGGGGCTGTGGGGAAAAAGGAACACTTCTCCCTTTTTGGTGGGAGTGTAGACTGGTGCAGCCACTGTGGAAGTCACTGTGGAGATTCCTCAAGAAACTAGGATTAGAGATCCCATTCAACCGAGCTATCCCACTTCTGGGCATTTTCCCAGAAGAATTGAAAACATCATACCACAGTGATATCTATGCACCTATGTTTATAGCAACCCAATTTGTAATAGCCAGGTCTTGGAAACAACCCAAGTGCCCATCAATCAAAGAATGGATAAAAAAGATGTGATATTTTTATACAATGGAGTACTACTCAGCTATTAAGAAAAATTACATTGAGACTTTTGTAAGTAAATGGTCATGACTTGAGACTATACTCGTAAGTGAGATAAATCAAACCCACATTTGTAAATACCATATTGTCTCCCTAGTGTAAGAAATGGAAACGTATATATGATCCAAAATCTATAATAAATACTACGTAGGGGTAAAAAACAGCTCAAAGAGCAAAAATAACTGGGAAGGGAAAAGGCGGAAAGAGAAAAGGGAGGAGGAAAGGATATAAACCTGTGTATATGTATATGTAGGGTAACTAAAATGAACACACTGTTGAATCTATTCGTTATTGAGAAAGAACAATTAATACTCATATGATTAGATTAATTTTACGTGTCTGTATCTGTTAATGTAAGTAACCATTTTAAAGATAACTATATGCAATATTGCAACCATTGCCAAGTTTCTATCATCCGATTTTGTAAACCTGCAATGTTACTGATGTGTATTTACTCTAGTCATTTGTTTGTCTCTTGTGCTTGTTGTCTTTGTTTTATATGTCTTTTTTTCTGTTTTTTCTTCGCTAAAATAAAAAAAAAATTGCATGGCCTTGGGAGGACATAGGATCAAACCCATATAATTAGTTACCCAGTTGTACTAGAAGAGGCCAACCCCATAGGGGGTGGAAATGGGGATGCCTTTGCCACTGTGGGTGGGAAAATCTCTGGCAGAATAATCTCACTACTATCTAGAAACTCCACATCCTCAACTTCATCGGGATTCTTCCACACATCTCCATCCCAGTTTATGGGTTCCCATCCATTTCAAATCAGTGCCTTACCTTTGCTTCAGATATTCTTTGAGGATGAGCATTAAATTTGCATTGTAGTTTAGCCAATCAGATTATGAGGGCCTGTGCTTGGGTTTCTCCAATCTCAGCCTTATGGCTAAAAGAGCTACTTACTTTCAAGAAACACTTAGAAACTTTTAAATTTCTTATATGTGTCTGGAGCTGAGAAATTGAATCTTTGACCTCCTTATTTCTGTTTATTAATGTGTTATCACAGGCAGAAGACTCTGGACTTCCTATAGTTGTTTTGAGCTCATTGTTTTTCTTTACCAGGGATGCTAAAACAAATCAGCCAGCATCATTATGTTTCCCACTCTGTCAAAAATATTCAAAACTTTCATGTCACTAAACTCCTAACATTTCATAAGGGGAGAATTAGTATAGTCAAATGAATCTACATGGTATATTAGTTTAAACAGCTTGTGCCAAGGATTATCTGTATTCCTCACAGAATTAGAAGGAGATACCATGGTGGTGTCTTTAGGTCTCATCAAATTAAAGAGCTAAAGCCATTAAAGAATTTCATGATAATAATTCTGTTTCTCTAGAGCAAATCCTAATACCAAAATCTGCATCAGTCAATTTTTTACGAGAGAAACATTTATAACACAAGATATACAAATGCATAAGAAATTACAACATTGGCTTATGATGGTCACCCACAGATTTGTGTGAGAAAAAGTGTAGAGGATGTCTGCACACTGGAGACTGAACGTTTTTGTCTTAGGTCTGGAGTTCACTGCAGTGTCCCATTTAAATCCACATCAGGAGGTCAATGGATCTGTGAAGGAAGGCTAAAGAGTTTATGCCAGAACAGGAAGAGGAGTTGAAGGGAGGGGTGAGGATTGCGGAAAAAAAGAAGAATCAAGATATGTTATGCACAGGTTCAAATTCCCTATGATTAATGTGATCACTATTTGTGATGGATTGAAAATTGATGTTCAACTTAAACACCAACTGAACTGAATCAGTGTGGTGCTAAGTGTAGATGGTCTACCTGAAGCCTGTTGCCAATATTAAAAGGAGAAGTAGAGAAGAAGAGAGTAACACTGTGGTTCTCCTAAGTGTCATTGTTTGGGACTGTTAGTTCTCCTGTTGCTGTGGGTTCTCCTGGAGGAGCATGTTGAGCTTCCTCCCTGATATGAACTTGGCT
Organism: Dasyprocta punctata; assembly: GCA_004363535.1. Lineage (NCBI taxonomy): Eukaryota > Metazoa > Chordata > Mammalia > Rodentia > Dasyproctidae > Dasyprocta > Dasyprocta punctata. The sequence goes on from RJWM01022555.1 coordinate 28,536, forward strand.
GTTTGCATCATCAAAGGAGCTCAAGACCTTGTTGCTAAGAATGGCTGTGTTTCATTTTGGAGGAGCTCTGTTCCTTACTCTGAGTATCTCTGCCTGGCTCCAGAGGGTAAGGTATGTGCTGTTCAGTCTCCAGGAGAAGCATGTCATGCTGGCTTCCTGATATGAGCTCAACTATTCTCATCATCAGAGGAGCTCATTACCTCATCGTCACTGAGGATGGCTGTAGTGCTTCTTGAGGGAGCCTTGGTCTTTACTTTGAGCATTGCTTCTTGGCTCCAGTGCAGAACACTCAGCTTACTGGCATAGATCCTTCTTCCCACTGGTACAGACTTTCTAGCCTCCACCTCTGACCTTTGGGCCTTCCCAACTTGAATCAGTGAAACAGACTTGCATGAGTCATAGTTGTGGGTTCTAGGCCTCATATTGGACTTGTGGGAGGCATTGTTATGAACTCTAAGTCTTCAGCTTGACTCATGCAGGATATTGCCATGGGATTCATGCCCTCGACTGGATTATCAAGGTCTTTAGTGTGTGGACAGATTTCCTGCACTTCTTGTATTTGATTCTGAGTGACTGACATATAATAATTCTATAAATTATGTGTCCTGTATGTAATTGTTTTCCTTGCAATCTCGGACTGCAACACTATGTATATTTAAAATGTACTAATAAAATTAACAAAAAATTCTATGTATCTCACTCACATAAATAAGAAAGAATTGAAAATTCCTCTGTGCTTTTAGTTTGTGACACTATAAAAATACTATTAAGCAGGATAGGAAATAAAAATGAAGAAATGGTTAAGTAGGAGAAGATGATTAGATGAGTGTTCCACAAAACTATACAGTATCTACCAAACAATGTGTACACACTTCAGGAAAAGAAAAACTTGTATAAACATTTTAATAAATATATTGAGACATCATGAGAGTAACACAAGATACTTTTGATCTCTACAATTATAAGAGGTGCTCAAACTAGAGACCACTAGCTCCCAGACATTTACAAGTACACCACACTGACACCGAACCGGGCTTGCCCCATGCTCCAGAGGCTCTAATCTCCTCACAGCCAGACGCAAGTTCCTGGTGGTGCCACTCCAGGGTGCACTCCGCCTAGCCACCTGAGTCCTGGAGATTCCGAGCTCCACCCAGTAAGGTGGAAGATCCAGCTCCACACTCCTGGAGTGAGCCCTCACTAGCTACACAGAAGATCAAGCTCTACCCAGCCCAGCGTCTCAGTGCAATCCATCAGGGGAACACTCGGCCAGACTCACAGGACACAGAAGTACTGAGCCCAGCCCAGTCCAGAGCCCCAGAGCCACTCATCAGGGAGGCAAAACTTGTGGGAAAAATGACTTGGTGTGCTCACTTTTACCTCCTAGAAGGACAAAGTTTGATGAAATTTCTTACAGCTGAAGTGAAATATGCTGTCAGTTAATCAGCTTTCCTGATCTGACTGTATAGTCACCTAGCCATATTTTCCTTATTTCTTGATATCGGGAAGGAGACAGAGAGGTACAGATAACATAAGCTTTTCTAATATTAGGAAATGGTGTATCTTTATTGTGAAATAATAGATTTGCATTAAGGTAGCACATCAGTTTTGTGATGGATTGAAAAAGAGCAGTTAATACTCATATGATTAGATCAATTTTACATGTCTATATCAGCTGATCTAAACAACTGTGTTGAATATAATGATATGCAATATTACAACCATTGTCAAATTCCTATTATCTTGTTTTGTAAACCTATAATGTTACTGTTTTGGATTTGAGGCTGTTGTTTGTTTGTCTCTTTTGCTTTTTGTCTTTCTTTTCTGTGTCTTTTTTCTCTTAAATAAAATAAAATAAATTAATCAATTAATTAATTGAGTCAATTTTGGTCATTGAAATTGTTCCACAAGCATTTTCAATTTCTTCTCTAAGGGCCAGCTGTCTAATGAGTTTTCCATAATATAAAAGCAACATCCTCTGGAGTCTTCCATTTGAGGGTAACACTATCTGTTGAGAAAACATCATATTGTTTCACTTTTCCTGAAGTATGTATCCATTTTTCGATGGACTCTGTATATCTAACAACAAATAGGTATTTCAAATTCCTGGTTAATAGTTTTAACTGCCCTTCTGAGAACCTACAAGCATTATACTGTATACATTTAAATTTAATACATTATAAATCAACTTTATCCCCCCAAAAAGACTCTGTTCATTCTCAGTCCCACATAATCATGACATTCTACTTCCTTATGTCACTGATGAATGTTCTGTCTTGAAATAAAAGGCTACAGATTCTGATTGTTCTAGGAAGTCCTACATCCTAGGTGCATTTTAATTTTTTTCTAGATGCATTTTTAAAGAAGCCTATTCTACCTGGTGACTGCTCAACATGGGTGCAGGGATCCTATCACATTATGCTCATCATAGAAATTCCTCTAAGGAATTTTCAAGTATCCAAGATTCTTGAATAGGAGTTGAAATCTAGTTGTAGGCATCTGTGCATGCTTGCTTACCCTCTTGGAAGTCATATCTCATTAATCATTTATTCTACTCTTCTAAGTTAAGGCTGCTTGAAAATCAGCAAGTTATGTCTTCTTGCTAAAACTAAAGACTATCTATGCAGGAACTTCTAAGAGACCATATTCTCCAGGTCACAGAACTTTTATCTACATAGTATAAGATAAGAAATATCCTCTGGCAAAGTAAATTTTTTAAATTGTATTTTAAAACAAACAAAAAAGACTAAAAACAATAGTACAGAATTTAAAACCAACATAATAGGAGATTAACAATGTATGTTTTATTGTGTATTGTTATCTTCAAAGCAGTTGCTCAGATTACAAAATGTAGGTATGAAAAAAGGATCGAACATTGAAAGTGTAAACCATTTTTCTGATGAACTAACAGAGATTAGTAATACAATTATCTATCATATATATATTCCCTTCTTTCTTTTCTCCTTTCTAACATCTCAGTTGTTCTTTCCTTTTGAGCTGTTTCTTCCCCTTTCACTTTCACAATACCTATTGTACATTTTGAGTCTTATTTACTCTTTCAGTTTTTCATGTTGAGGAGACAATATGATGCTGACACATGTGAATCTGATTTATTTCACTTATGAATATGGTGACAAGTTGCACCCATTTCCCTATGAAAGCCTCCAGTTTGTCCTTCTTCATACCTGAGTAGCACTTCACTGGATAAAACTACCATATCTTTTTATTAATTCAGTGGTTGATGGGTATTTGAGTTTTCTCCAAGATTTAACCATTTAAAATTGTGCTGCTATAAACATAGGTGCATACATATCACTGTGGTATGGTGTTTTCAATTCTTCTGGGAAAATATCCAGAAGGGGAATAGCTGAATCTAATAGGAACTCCAAACCTAGTTTTTTGAGGAAACTCCACACAGATTTCCACAGTGGTTATACCAGTCTACACTCCTGCAAACAGTGAAGAAGGGTTCCTTTTTCCCCACAGTCATGGCAGCATTTGATATTGGTTGACCTCTTTAATACACCATTCTTTCTGAACCGAGGTAGAATCTCAGTATTGGTTTAATTTGCATTTCTCTAATAACCATTGATGACCAACATTTCTTCATGCATGTATTTGTCACTTGTATTTCTTCATTCGAGAAATGTATGTTCACCTCAGATGCCCATTTTTGGATTGAGTCTTTGAATTTTGGGAATCTGAGTTCTTTCAATACTATATAAATTCTAGATAGAAGTATTTTGTCTAAGCAAAAGTTGGTTAAAATATTTTCCCATTCTGTGGGTTGTCTTTTCACTCTGTTGGTGATTTCATTTGATGTGAAAACTCTTTTTAATAAAATGAGATTCCAGTTGTTTATTCTTTGAAGTACTTCCCATGCAGGGTTTTGATCATGAACTCTCTGCCTACCTCTATGTCTTCAAGATTTCTACCTAACTTTTCTCCAACTAGATTTAGTGTTTCTGTTTTCACATTGAGATCTTTGATTCATTTTGACTTTATTTTGGTGCATGATGATAGACATGTGTCTAATTTTAGTCTTTATCATGTGGAAAACCAATTTTCACAGCACCATTTATTAAAGAGGCTGTCTTTCTACTAATGATCATGTTTGGGCCTTTTGTCAAAGATAAGGTGACTAGTGTGTTTGTAGTTGTGTCTGTATCTTCTAATCTGTTCCACTGATTCTCAGGTCTGTTTTTTTATCAGTCCCATTCTGATTTTATCATAGTAGCTTTGCAGTATAATTTCAAGTCAAGGATTGTGATGCCACCTGTTTTGCCTTTCTTGCCCAGGATTGCATTTGTGGTTTAGGCCTTTTCTGTTTCCAAGGGAGTTTTAGGATTGTTTTCTCTGGACCTGTGAGGTATGCTAAAGGTATTTCAATTGTGATTTCATTAAATCTGTATAAAAGTTTTGGAAGTTTGGCCATCTTCAAAATGTTGGTTCTTCCTATCCAAGAGCAAGGGATATCTTTCCATTTTCTGATATCTTCTTCATTCTCTTTTTTTAGAGTTCTGTTATTTTCACTGTATAGATCTTTTATATCCTTTATAAGACTGATTCCTAAATATTTCATTTTTATACTATTATGAAGGGTATAATTTCCCTGATTTCTCTCACAGTGAGTTTGTTGTTTATGTACAGAAGTGCTATTGATTTTTGAGCACTGACTTTGTATCCATCTATGCTATCAAATTTATTTATCAGCGGTGCCCAGCACAGCTCCCTGGGACCGGGAGGCCTTCGCCCCCACCCAGTAAAGGAGGAGACTCCAACTGCACGCCCCGGGAGGCCGCCCTTCCTTGCTGCGCACGGGACTCAGCCTAACGGGTCCCGCGATCCTGCACGCCGCGAACCTCAGGGAAACGCCGGCCAGCCGCGCAGGACACAGAGGTACGCAGCCCAGCCCAAATCAGCCCAGGAACCCAGAGCTGCTCACCGGGG
>RJWM01022556.1:0-33096 GCA_004363535.1 Dasyprocta punctata
AGCAAATGAAATGAAAAACACTTCTGAAATGTCAAAAAATATTCAACATCTTTAGCTATTAGGGAAATGCAAATCAAAAGAACTCTGATGTATCATCTTACTCCACTTAGGCTATCAAGAACTCACACAACAACAACAACAGCAACAACAAATGCTGGTGAGGATGTGGAGGGAAAGGAATGCTACATTGTTGATGGGAAGGTAAACCAGTGAAACTTCTATGAAAATCAGCATAAAGATTTTTCAAAAAACTAAAACTTGAAATTCCATTTGATCTGCCTATACCTCACTTGGGTATCTTTCCCCAAAAAAGAGTTAAAAACCTTGTACTGTAGTGATATATGTATAACAATGTTCATAGCAGCACAATTCACAATAGCTAAACTATGGAAACAGCCTAGATGCCCATAAATAGACAAATGAATAAAGAAAATATATAATTAATATATATATTAATATTATGCAGCCATAAAGAATGGTGAATTTGAATCTGAATAAAAATGAATGGCTCTTGGTACTGTAATGTTAGGTGAATTAAATCAGACAGATTAAATATTAAATGGTTTTGCTTATATGAGAACTCACAATATAATTAAATTAAAGAGTAAAATAAAGGAGAGATGGCAAGAAGCAGACTTTTTGGAGATGGGAAAGGGGGACAAGGGAAGAAGGAACAGTGATCAAAAAATGATCAAGTTTTGCTATATGTGTGTATGTGCATCAGTTCTCCAAAACAAATGCAATTACAAACATATACCAATAAAACATTATTTAAAGAAGAAAACCCTTATCTATTAAAAAGGGGCAGCTTATACTCAAGTCTAACTGAATATGGCAGAGTCTTATACTTTTTTCAGAAGGAGCTGAAATTCTCAATGTTTTTTCCTATTTTCTTTTTTTTAAATGTACTTCCAACAGAACAGTTCAACAACTTGGAAGCATCCAAGACCCTGTGTTTTCCTACTCAGCCCCAAAATGTCAGAGCCTTCCCACCTTCAGGAAATAAAACACTAGTTCCAAGCTTTCCCAGCATCTGGGCATCTCAGAGCCCAAAGCCATGTACATTTTTAAACTAGGGGAGGAGTGGGATTCACATATTATTTTTTACATCATCTGATTTGGCAAAACAGAACTCTGAAGTAAAGGTGATTAGTGTCAGTTCTGGATGCTGCCATAGAAAAATGGCACTAATGAGGAGCAGATGTTATGATGAAGGTCAAAGATAATGCTCCAGTTGTGCATTGATGGCAAAGGCTAGAGACAGGGCATTTTGAAGAACTTTATAAACAATGGACCAGACAGGAAGAATAAAACATGAGTAACGGAACACCGCCCCCTCCACCCTGGAGACCTTTGCAGCCGACTGGCAGCACCTCCCCCTCCACTCTGGAGACCTCGGGTCAGGGCAGGAGGATCATCAGCATTATCTTCCCCCAACCCTGGAGACCTCAGGTGGCACCTCTCCCCTACCCTGGAAACCTCTACAGCCAGCAGATCATAGGCAGCACCTCCCCCTCCACCGCAGTGACCTCAACAGCCCAGGGACCATCAGCAACCTGTCTACCACCTGCAGAACCCTGGTGGGTTAGTGGAAGCCTCAGAAAGCCATCACCCACACAAAGGAACTCAGCGACAGGGCGGTGAGTTTCCCCCCTCAAATAAAGGACCTCAGTGGCTCAACAGGAGCACCAGCAAATCCTCCTCTCCAGCTGTAGGACTTTGGCAAGCCCTGTAAGAGTGTGGGTGTGTCCTTCTTCCATACACAGAACATCAGGTGGGTTGAGTAGAGCACTGACAAGGCCTCCCCCAACCTGGAGGAACTTGAAAGGACCTAGGAGACCCCCAGTGACACAGTAGGGTCCCAGCTGAGTCACACAATATAGCCAGGGAAATCTGGCAGCTGGGAACAGCCTAAAGCCACAGTAACAATAGGAGCTAACAGTTGGCTTACATCAATAATCCTAGGCTAGTCAGCCTAGGGAGAATATAAGACTCACAACAGAACCTGCAGGAGGAATTCAGGTCACTGGCTGTATTGGGTGATATGCTATGTATCCTCAAGTCCTCATACTTTTGATGGGGCTGAGTCTAGCACTTCTGTTCAGTTTGTTGTCTAGCACTGGGATTGGCAATGTGAGTGCTGCACACACCCGGGGCGGGGAGCTGAGATACAGTGTAAGGGAAGGTGGGTCTTCCTCTTGCTTACTTCCAGGCTTCTGCCCTCTCTCTCTCTCACGAGTGTGCCTTGCTGCTTGTGGCTGCCATGAACGGCAGCCACGCCATGCCACGCTGCCTTGGAGCCAACTTAAGTATGGACTGAAACTCCCGAGAAACTGTAAGAATAAACCTTTCCTTCCCTAATTTTGGGTGTCAGGTATTTTGTCCCAGCAACAAGCGAAAAGTAACTAAGACACTGGGCCCTCCCCTTCACTGTGGGATCCAACAATTGGACAAACATCACCCACACAGTAGGACCCTAAGACACAGTGACAGGCAGTTGAAACTAGTGGGACTGAAAAGACCAAAATATTAATCCAAGAGGTGAAAATGACAAAATGGAAAAGCAAAATGCAATCTCAAATATTCAGTCCATCAGGAACAAGTATAGGAGCATTGAAATAAAGCACATTTGAAGTCACACACCTGAAATTTCTGAAATGATAGCAGGTGAAATGAAGAAATAAATCCATGAAGCTGTAGAGGAAATCAGATTAGAAAAAAATCAGGTAAAGAAAGAAATGACAACCTTAGTAAAGGAATTACTCAGCATAGCTAGGGAAGACATAGATTTAAAAAAAAAAGTACAGGAGCATGGGAAAATGATGGAAACCTTGAATGAACAACCTAGGAAAGAAATAGAAAGCATGAAACAAATTCAAAGAAATATACAGGAAATAAAAAACTCCATTGAAATTTGGTGAAGCTGTTTGAATGAAGTGAGGATAGACTTTCAGACCTCAAAGACAGGATCGCAGCTAGTGATCATGAAAGAAAAGAACTTGTAAAAATAACAAGCAAGCATGAAGTAACAATTCAACAGCTTCAACACAACGTGAAGAGAAGCAATAAAAGACTGATAGACATCAATGAAAATGCAGGAGTCAACCCAACTGACTTAAAAAGCTATTGCAGAAGTAATAGCAGAAAATTTCCCAAACATCAGAAAAGAATCAGATGCACAGATAAGTGAGGCATATAGAACACCAAACAGTCATAACCAAAATAAATCTATGCCCAGATATATAATAATTAAGGTCCCAGACATACAGCATAAAAACAGAATACTAAAAGCTGTTAGAGAAAAGACACAACTCACCTATCAAGGAAAACCCATTAGAATCATGGCAGACTTTTCAGCACAAACCTTCAAGTTAAGATGAGCTTGGAGTGAAGTATTTTCAGCCCTGACAGAAAACAACTTTCAACCCAGATTGTTGTAACCTGCAAAACTTTCTTTCAAAATTGATGGAGATATAAGATACTTCCATGACAAAGAACAACTGAAGAAACTCATGTCTACCAAGCCAACCCTAGAAAGAATACTGGAAGACATACTAGAGAGAGATAAAAAAAAGACTACGATTCCCAGAACAACAACAGAAAGAAACCACCAGGCAGGGCAAGCAATTAAGCGAGGGGGAAAATCAGGAAACCAACAATTGGAAAATAACATGGCAAATTTAAGCCAGTACATATCAGTTATATCCATCAATGTAAATGGCCTCAATTCACCTATTAAAAGAAATAGGTTGACAAAATGGACCAAGAAACAGTATTCAACAATATGCTGTATATGAGAAACAAACTGACTCAAAAAGAAACTCACAGACTAAAAGTCAAAGGATGGAAAATAATATTCCATGTGACAGGAACCCAGAAAAAAGCAGGGGTAGCTATTCTTTTTGCAGACAGTGTAAACTTCAAACCAAAAATGATCAAAAGAGATAAGAAAGGTCTCTACATACTTGTTAGGGGAAAAATTCAAGAGGAAGAGCTAACAATCATAAATATATATGCACCAAATACAGGAGCACCCAACTATATAAGACAAATACTAATAGACATGAAAAACCAAATGTGCAATAATAACACAGTTGTGACAGGGGAACTTAATACCCCATTGTCACAAACAGATACATCAACTAGACAAAAAGCTGGCAAAGAGATAACAAAACTGAATCAGACCTGTGAACAAATGGACTTATTGGACATTTACAGAGTGTTCCACCCAACAGCACCAGAATACACATTTTTCTCAGCTGCACATGGGATATTCTCTAAAATAGATCATATATTAGCCCATAGAACATGCTTAAGTAAATGCAAAAGGACTGAAATTATCTCATGCATATTATCTGATTAGAGTGCACTGAAATTGGAAATTAATGGCAAAAGAAACTGCAAAACCTACATAAACACGTGGAACTTAAATAACAACCTTTTGAACAACCAATGGGTTACAGATGAAATTAAAGAAGAAATTAAACAATACCTAAAATCCAATGAAAATTCAATGAAAAACATACTGAAACTTGTAAGATGCAATGAAAGTGGTCCTAAGAGGGAAATGCATAGCAATGAATTGTCACATCAAGAAAACAGAATGAGCACAAATAAACAACCTAATCTACATCTAAAGCTTCTAGAAAAAGAGGAGCAAGTCAAACCCAAAGCTCATAGAAGAGAGAAAATTATAAAGATCATAACAGAAATTAACACAATTGAGACTGAGAAAATGATACAAAGAATTAATGAATCAAAGAGCTGGTTCTTTGAGAGAATAAACAAAATTGATAAACCTTTAGCCAACCTTGTAAATAAAAGGAAAGTAAAGAACTCAAATTCATTCAATAAGGAATAAAAAAGGAGAAATAACTAAAGATCCCATGGAAATTCAGAAGATCATGAATACCTACTTTGAAAATCTTTACTCACATAAGATGTAAAACACTGAGGAAATGGACAAATTCCTAGAAACATATGAATTACTCAAGTTCACTCAAGAGGCTATAACAATTTTGAATAACCTAATATCAGCTGAAATTGAAAACATAATTAAAAATTTACCAACAAAGAAAATCCCAGGTCCTGACAGATTCACAGCTGAATTCTACAAGAAATATAGAGAAGATTTAATGCCAATGCTCCTCATACTCTTCAGTGAAATTGAAAGGGAAGTAATCCTCCCTAACTCATTCCTAGAGGCAAGTATTACTCTGATACCAAAACTAAAGAAAGACCCAGTGAAAAAGGAGAACTATAGGCCAGTCTCCCTAATGAACATTGATGCAAAGATTCTCAGTAAAATACTGGCAAATAGAATGCAACAAATCATAAAGAAGATTATACACCATGACCAAGTGGGATTCATCCCAGAAATGCGGGGATGGTTTAACATATGCAAATCAATAAATGTAATACACTACATCAACAGAGCCAAAGACAAAAATCACATGATCATCTCAATAGACGCAGAAAAAGCTTTTGATACAGTTCAACACTTGTTCATAATAAAGACTCCACAGAAACTTGGAATAGATAGTATCCACCTCAATGTGATAAAAACCATCTTTGACAAATCAACAACCAACATTATACTAAATGGACAGAAACTGAAAGCTTTTACTCTAAAATCAGGAACAAGACAAGGATGTCCACTATCACCACTCCTATTCAATATAGTTCTGGAAACATTAGCCAGAGCAATCAGGCAAGAGAGAGAAATAAAAGGAATAAGGATAGGAAAGGAAGAATTTAAATTATCACTATTTTCAGATGACAAGATATTTGACACAAAAGACCCTAAAAACTCCATCAAAAGACTACTAGAGTTAATAAACAAATTCAGCAATGTAGCTGGATACAAAGTCAACACTCAAAACTCAATAGCATTCCTGTAAACAAACAACAAACTCACTGAGAGAGAAACTATGAAAATAACACCTTTCACAATAGCATCCAAAAAAATGAAATAGTTAGGAATCAGCCTAACAAAGAATGTAGAACACCTATTGCTGAAAACTATAGAACTCTAAAAAAGGAGATTGAAGACCATGTTAGAAAATGGAAAGGTATCCCTTGCTCTTGGTTAGGAAAAATCAACGTTGTGAAAATGGCCATACACCCAAAACTGTTATACAGATTTAATGCAATTCCAATCAAAATACAATTAACATACCTTACAGATATAGAGAAAATATGTCTAAACTTCATTTGGAAACAGAAGAGACCCAGAATAGTAAAGACAATTTTGGGCAACAAAAGCCAGGCAGGATGCATCTCAGTCCCTGACTTGAAATTATACTACAAAGCTATAGTGATAAAATCAGCATGGTACTGACCAAAAAATAGACCTGAGGATCAATGGACCAGATTAGAAGATGCGAATAGAACTACAAACACACTCAGCCACCTAATATTTGACAAAGGGGCTAAATATGTTCACTGAAAGAAAGATAACCTCTTTAATAAATGGTGCTCAAAAATTGGCTTTCTGCATGCCAAACACTGAAACTGGACCCATGTCTATCACCATGTGCTAAAGCCAAAATGGATCAAAGAACTAAATATTAAAATAGAAACACTAAATCTACTGGAAGACAAGGTAGGTAAAAATCTTGAAGACATAGAGGTAGGCAGAGTTCATGAAAAAAATGCAAACTGCATGGAAAGTACTTTAAAGAATCAATATCTGGGATCTCATCTTATTGAAAAGTTTTTGCACTTCAAAAGAAATCACCAATAAAGTGAAAAGAAAACTGACAGAATGGGAAAAAAATTTAGCCAACTGTCCCTCAGACAAAAGACTATATTCAGAACATACAAAGAATTAAAAAACATCAGGTCCCCCAAATTCAATGACCCAAGCCAAAATTGGGCATCTGAGATGAACATGCACTGCTCAGATGAAGATATACAAATGGCAAATAAACACAAGAAGAAATGGTCAACATCACTAGTCATTCGAGAAATGTAAATTAAAACAACACTGATATTCCATCTCACTCCAGAAAGAATGGCTACCATCAAGAAATCAACCAATAACAAATGTTGGCAGGGCTGTGGGGGAAAAAGGAGCACTTCTCCACTGCTTGTGGGAGTGTAGACTGGTGCAGCCACTGTGGAAATCAGTATGGAGATTCCACAAAAAACTAGGATTGGAAGTCCCATTCAATCCAGTTATTCCCTTTCTGGGTATTTTCCCAGAAAAATTGAAAATGTCATGCCACAGCTATATATGTGCACCCATGTTTATAGCAGTACAATTTGTAATAGCTAAATTTTGGAAGCAACCAAAATGTCCATCAACTGCAGAATGGATGAAGAAGATGTTGTATTTGATACAATGGAATATTACCCAGCTAAAGTAAAGGATAACCTTGAGGTTTTTATAGGTAAATGGAGACAACTTGAGACTATACTCATAAGTGAAATGAATCGGGCTCACATTTGTAAATATCATATTGCCTCCCTAGTGTAAAAAATAAACAATAATAATAATAATAATAAACTGAAAGAGTAATAAGATCCAAAATGTACAATAGATATTATAATAATGAAAGGGAAAGAAAGTGCTCAAAATTAAAGAACAACTAGGATAGGGAAAAGGCAAAATGGAAGAAAGGAAAAGATTGTATGTATGTAGGTGTATACATATAACTGTATGTATGTGTAAGTGTGTAAGATAGATAACTATACCACTAATTTTCTGTTAGGTTATCAAAAAGAATAGTTTGTGATGTCATTGATTGTCTGATCATCTTTTATGCCTAGATTTCGTAACTTGAACAACTACTTCTAAGGTAACAATATGCAATATATTAACTAGTGTTGGCTTCTTACTGTTTTTGTTTTTTTTTTAATTCTGTATTATTTCTACCCTTTTCTCTGTTTTGCTTTAAAAAAAAAAAACATGAGTAGCCATCAGGAACATAATGATTTTCATTTTCTCTCTCAGCTTTCTCCCTTAATAAGTACATGTTGGGGTAGAATTGAAACTCATTGCTCTTTGTACTATCCATAATGTTAAAAACAAAAAAACAGTAACCCTTTAACAAACCATGAGTGAATTGGCTGTCTTCAGGTTTATGAAGAACTTCTGATTGTGTCTTAGTTACTTTTCTTGTTGCTGACACAAAATATACAACACCCACAAGTTGAGGTAGGAAATGTTTATTTAGTTCACAGTTTGTAGAGGTTTCAGTCCACGATCAGCTGGCTTCAAGGCAGGATGGCTTGGCAGAGGAGCATCACAGAGGAGAAACAGTTCATGGTAGGCAGGAGACAGCAAAAGCAAGCAAGCAAGAAACCTACATAGATTTTTCTGCCCATTTTATATTCTATGCTACCGGGATTAGGGCAGTGCCAAACCAGTCAATAGACAGATTTAATAATTACCCACCTTTAATCCTAGCACCCTTAATCTTAGCATTGCACCATGAATCTATTATACTCTCTAGATTCAGCCACTCTTGGAAAAGCCCAACTATGACTGCATGAGGCTTTGGGAGGGGAGCATCTAAACATGAGCCATAATAGATTGGTATCTGACATCTTTATGGGATCTTATTGAACTCCATCCGTCAATAGGCAAAAGCAAAACTAAGTTAGACAAATGTGCTGAACTCGTCCCTGCAAGTGTACCTATGTTTCAGTGTGCATATACTTTAGTACATTTCTTACGGTCATACTTCCAATGTCCTTTTGTGGAGAGGGTAAATCTGCTGCATTGTACTAGCCACACCATAGGTTTGCAAGGATCAACAGCTCCACTGTCTGTGTTGAAATGAATCATCTGTGTTAGGTTATTCTCGGCACATAGTTCCTGCCTACCTGCCTCTGTAGCTACCCTGCTTTGGCCGTAGATTCACACCTGTGGACTCAGTTTTCTAATTCTGTACTCAAAGATTTGACATCAAGGCACCCTTGCAAATCCTACCTCAAACATTTCCTTTGTCTCACTTCTCAAACCTTATGCCTTGAGTCTGGTGTTGTACCTTTGCCAGGGCTCCATCTCTCTGTGTCTGGGACTCTGCCTTACTTTGGTAGCAGCACACTTTCCTACCCTCCTGTCCCCAAATCAGAATTCACTCTATACATTAGACCAAGCAAAGACATCCCTGATGATTAATATTTGCATGGAATTTGAGAATTGTCTTATTTGCACTCTAGGGCTATCTTCTACCTACCTGCTGGGAGGACTGCCCAGCTTTTGGCACATTTTTTCATCATATCCTCTGTTACTGGATCAACCATTTGTTGCCTGATGCTCACTGGTTTATCTTGCTCTCTGGGGAATACCTGAACTTGAAGGAGGAAGGTTATGCCAACTCCATCTGTAAGCTCTCAAAAAATAAAGTTTAAGGAAGGAAAAACATACCAGAAAGGGAAAATAATTCATCCGAGAGAGAGAGAGAGAGAGGCCATTTTTTCCTAATTGAGATATTCATTTGTTTATTCTTTGCAGCAGAAGTCAGACTTTCTTCAGGAGAGGTTTTAGAACCTGTCTTAGCATTTTCTTGCTGCCATTACAAAATACTTGACACCAACAACTTAAAGGAGGAAAGGTTTGATTTGTGTTTTCAATCCATGGTTTGCTGACTCCAAGGCAGAACAACATGGTAAAAGGGCCTGAGCAAGAAAAAGTTGCTTATGTCATGGTTTCCAGGAAGCAGAGAGAAAAGGGAGAACGTAGGGAGGGAGATATACCCTCCCCCAGTGACTTGCCTCTTTCAGCCAGGCCCCACCTTCCAAAAGTATACTCAGCTACTGAGCTCACCAGTATATGATTTCATCAGTGAGTACAGAACCCCTGGATCCAGTCACCTTTCACAACCCTGCCTATGAGTGCATGAGGCCTTTGGAGGACAGTTGATCTAAAGTATAACAATCGACCCTCTGCCTGCAAAAGACTCGCTTTCTTGCAAGGTCTCTTAATTCAAAATACATTGAGTCCATGTCTAAGTGTCATTAAAGCTCAACAATTTCAGCATTTCTGAAAAGTCCAAGTCCAAATTCTCCTCTGATATTCAAGGTAAACTTTAGCAGTGAGCCTTTTTAAAAATCAAAAAGTTAAATGCTGCTGACTTATAATGGCATAGGGTAAACATTTCCATTCCAAAAGAGAGAAATAGGAGGAAGCAAGAAATTACACCAAAGTAAGACTAAAACCCAGCGGGACAAACATTAACTCCTACACCCAGAACCCAGGGCAAGTTGTGAATTGTGAATGGAGACGTGAGCTCCAAAGTGCTTGGGAGGCCCTACTCCTATATAGCATTACTAGTTACGGTTCTCATGGCCTTTCTCTCGGGGCAGCTTTACTCATGGTCTGTAGTGTTCCTCAGATGTTCCATGTTTCTGGATTCTCCAACTTCCTGGGGTCTCCACTGTACCCTCATCCTCAACATCACAACTTCATTCACTGCGTTTTCAGGGGCACACTGCCTGGTGTCTCAGGCCTTCTGAAATCTAGGCAGAAGCTTTCATTACTCTATAATTCTTACATTCTGCATATCCATAATGTCAGCACTACATGGATGACTCCATGGTCTGCTGTCAACTCAAGCACTAGACTGTCCCCCTTAGATCATAATTATAGAGACATCTTGCATGTCTAGATAATTGAGATTGTAACTGAATCTTGAGGAACCAATTCCCTAGGAAACATTCTCAAGCAGGGTAAGCTGAGGCTCTCTTGTCAAGGTAAAGTCACTTTAGCACCCTTGAGATGGTGAAAGGCAGTATATTGCTGATTTCTAAGGTGACTTCAGGCATTTTTTTCTATTGATACGAAGTTCGACTTACTTCTAATGCTAATCTTTTCAGCAACCATGCTCTTTACAGACCTTTCCTTACTGTGGAAACTGTAAAGTTTTTAAATGGTCTTCCCCCCCACCCTGGTTTTCAGTATAAACCTGAATAAAAGCCACCAGAAATGCCCATGCCACTGCCCAAACTTTGGGATGCCTTGAAATTTCCTATGCTAGATTATTTAATCCCCCATCATTAGTCTCAGTGGTCTCCCAAATCTCAGGACATGAGCAAAATGTAGACAAAATTTCTGCCAATGCGTAACACACATGGTCTTGAGTTCAAATGCCAATGGAGTCCTTATTCCCAACTGAAAACTCCTGAGCCTGATCTTTATCATCTGCATTTTTATTAGCATACCAGTACTCTAAGCTTTGATCAGAAGCTCCCATTTAGCATGACTTACAGCATTCTAGGATTTTTCAAGATGAAACCTCTAAACTTTCCCATACTCCTCCAAAGAACTAGTTTGAAAGGTTTCTGAGCCTCATGGTTCAGCACAGTTACAGCAATGACCTCATTTCTCTGGTACCAAAATCTTTGTCGTTTTCTCATTGTCGATACAAAATACTAGACATCCATAATTCAAAGGAACAAAAGTTTATTTAGACTCACATTTTCCGTCCATGCTTGGCTGCCTCCAATGCTGAACAAAATGATAGAAAGACTTGAGCCAAGGAAAAGTTGCTTATGTCATGGCATCCAGGAAGCAGAGAGAGAAGGGAGAACCCAGGGAGGGAGATACACCTTCCCCTAGTGACTTGCCTCTCTCAACTAGGCCCCGTTTGCAATAGCACACTCAGCTGCTGAACTCACCAGTATAAGATTCCACCGATGAATACAGAGCCCCCTTGATCCAATTACTTTCCACATCCCTGCCTGTGCATGCGTGTGGCCTTCAGAGGACATTTGTTATCTAAACTCTAACAGTGCCAATGATATTCAAGACAAGGGAAGGAAAGCCAACAACAGAGATGACTAAGATAGTTCCTGCCTCCAGAGATCACAGTGGACTAAGGAAATGGACTTGAAGAGGATTCTGAGTATAATCACAGCATGGCACCTCTGGGGATGAGAAGGAGACATGAAGGAAGTGTTCTTAAATTTTGAAGCCAGGTGATGAGCAATTATGGAACGTGTGGGACACATGTCCACCAGCACTGCCAGTGTGCACACATTATCACCACATGTAGGAAAGGTCCTGTCCTAGAAACCATGAGGGTTAGGCTGATATCCAGAGCTGCATTTATTTTCTGCAGGTTGTTAGGCAAATTTCTCATTCCTTTAGAGCCTCCCTGTCCATAAATAGGAATTAAGTGAAACTTTCCCTCACAGCTACTTTATAAGGAGAAAATGAGCACCAAATGATATTATGGTTGAGAAGTCACAGTTAAACATGATATTTCTTGCCTTTATCATCATTTTTGAGTAGTGAATCCACAGCCAGCAAGAATCAGGGTGACCACATCAGCTACTCTGCCTGGGACTTTCCTGACTTCAGCACTGATAGCCCCAGGCCCCAGGAACATTCTGGGCCTCAGACACATGGTGACAATTGGCCAGTCTGGCACATATTCTGAGCCCTGGAGCTTCAGAGTCCCTGCTGGTCATAACTTCGTTTCAAATCTCCTAAAGTGTACAATTCATTGATTTTTAGTGGTTATACAACCATCACAACTATTTAATTCCTGAACATTCTCATTACCTCAAAAACAACTCATTTGCAGTCAGCTCCAATTCATCCCTCCCTTCAATCTCTCAGAGTCACTAATCTATTTTCTATCTCTATAGATCTACTTATGCTGCATATTTTATATACATGGAATCAAGCAATATGTGGTCTTTTAACTGAAATAATGTCTTAAAGGCTCGTCCATGTTATAAACCAGTACTTCATTTTACACGAATAATATTCGATTCTATGGGTATACTGCATTTTGTTTATCAATTTACCAGATTATGAATGTCTGAATTGCTTCTCCTTTTTAGGTATTGTGAATAGTGCCTCTAAGAACATTCACGTACAAGTTGCGTGGACATACGCTTTTGTCTCTCTTAAGTGTTTTTCCAGGAACAGAATTACTGAGTTATTTGCTAACTCTACGGTTAACTTTTGGAGGAACCACCAAACTTTTCCTGAGTAGCTGTAACATGCTACACCCCACCAACAATGCATGAGGGTCCCGATTTCTCCAGTTTCTCAACAAAATTTGTTATCATCTTTCATTTCAATTACAGTCATCCCAGTGCGTGAGAATTGTACCCCACTGTGGCTTTGATATGCATTCTCTGACAGGTAATGATGCTGAAGCTTTTCCATATGCTTATTTATCCATTACATTTTAATTCCAAAATAAATGGTCACCTCACTATCCCAGATCACCTTGTTGTAAACATAGCTCTGGCAATTTTCCTATTCTTGACAGAGAAGAAAAATAGATAATCTAGGTCATTGTCAGACTTAACATACCTGTCTACCACTATAGAAAGAGTCCAAATTCTCTTATGACATCCTTTTCTATCCTCAATTCTTCATTTTCCCTACATGAACTCTGTACCCCAACAGAGCTGATTTATGTATTGTTTCCTGAAACACATCACTCATGGCTCTCCCCAACTTTTCTTTTTGATACTGGAAATAGAAGCACTTGCCAGGTAGGCAATGTGCCACTGAACTACACCTCCAGCCCTAACAGCTCTCTCCTTGGATCAGTAGCTGAAGGAAATCTTGGTCTATAAATTTAACAGTATAAGAAATGTAATATTTTCTCATTTTCTATTGAGTAACAAGTTCTATCCACAACTACTTTCCTGGAAAATCCTGCCTGGGTCACACTGGGGGCTCCACCCAAACCTGGAACAATATCAGCATTTCAGGGATTCACACATTGTCAAAGGCAGTAGTGGGGTTAGGAGTGGAGTATGATAAGGATTACTGTGGAGAGAGCTCCTGTCCTCATTCTCATGGCCCCTCACTTCTGGTGGTTCTTCCAGGAATGTCAGAGGCACTGCTATCTGTGTCCAAGCTACAAGCCCTATGATTAGGAGTAGCCATCCCACAGAATAGCACTACCAGACCAGTTGTGAGGACTACACTCATGGAACCCACATATTCTTCTTGCCCAACAGAGCACTTCCTTTTACTCATATTTCTCCCTCACATTTGGGGAACTCATGGCATTTCAGGTACAGATGTGGGCAACTCCTCCTCACCTGCTACTGGTCCCCTAGAGCTCCTTTCTTCCAGTCTACCTCTCTGGAGTAAATTAACCTATCATGTAGGAAAAGGCTTTGCTTCCTGTTCACTTTTCCTCCCATTGTTGGAGGTACTCACCACTTCTTAAAGTTCTATTCATTCCCAGTCAGTGGCTTCCACATAACAAACTATTCCACAACTCAAGGATTCTCAAAATTCTTCTTCCCAGTTACTATATGGATCAATCAATTCTATTCTTTAGCACATATCAAGAGAAATAAAAGCATATATCCACACAAAAACTCATACTGAATTTCATAGCAGTTTAGTCACAAAAGCTAAAAAGTGAAAAGAACTCAAATTGATTCAATCAACTGAAAAATAGTGTATTTTGGGGGTTTTTTTGTTGTTTTCCACAGTATTCATATTTTTATTTTAAAGAGAATAAAACTGAGCAAAACAAAACAGAATAAAGTCAATCAAAACACAACAGTGTAAGTGATACAGGATTTCAAAACAAGATAATAGGAAATCAACAATGGCTACCATAATGCCACTTGTTGTTGTCAAAATCGCTGCCCATACCATCAGACACAGGAAAACCAAGCAAAACAGAACAGAATAGAATGAATAAAAGACTTCAAAATAAGATAATAGCAAATCCAAAATGGCTACCATAATATATCTTGTTATCTTTGAAATAGCTGCCCATGCCATCAGGCATAATAAAATCAAACAAGACAAAACAGAATAAAACCAAACCAAATAAAATAATGAAAATGATACAGAACTCTGAAACAAGATAATAGGGAATCAACAATGGCTACCACCTTCAGAAGGAGATCCCCCATAGGCACTATACTGCATATTGTTATCCTCTAAATAGATTATCAGATTACCAGCTTTTGGCCTGCAAAGTCAATGAAACACTAAACACTAGAAGCATTAAGTTGTATTTTACTTCAATAACTATCATCTCAGCCTGTGTTTCTCTAGATCAGCAGGTAGCTCCCAGGGGGAGGCAGGGACTTTGGCCCTTCTTGTCTCAGACCTCATATGCCGGGAGGGGCTGGCATCTGATTCTCCTCCCCGCAGCCTGCACATGGTGCCAACTCACAGGAAGTGACTGGCTTTTTGTTCTCCTTCCCCTAGCCCACAAATGGCACCGACTAACAGGAAGGGGCTGGTGTCTGCTTGTCCTCCTTGCAGCCTGCACATGGTGCCAACTCATAGGAGAGGCTGGCTTCTTGTTTTCCTTCCTGTGGCCCAAGAATGACACTAGCTAGGAGAATAGTATATTTTGTTATAATGTTGGCATGTTATAATTACGTATGGAATATTAACCAGCCATAAAAATGAAGCACCAAAGCTACAATATGAATCAGCCTGAAATCTTTTATGATAGGTGAAAAATGTCAGACACAAAAAGTCACATGCTGTCTGATTGTATTTATATGAAATGTCAAAAATACGCAAATTCAGAAAGATAGGTGTATGCTTAGGCTGAGAAATTAGGGACACTGGAACAAGATAGCTTAAGAATGCAAGATTTATTTGGAGGATGATGAAAATTTCCCACATTTCGTTGCAGTGGTTATATAACTGTGTATACAGTAAAATCTATTGTCATTTTAAATGAGTGGATTGCTTATTGTGTGAATTATATCTGAATGAGCTGATCTTAGACACAGTTAACACACTCTCTCAGGATGAATTTCTTCCCATAAATGTCCTTAATGTTTTGTGCAAATGGAACCACACTGGACTTTCCAAGTGTGCCTCGGATTTTTGTATTTGCAACATGAATACCACTTAGGCTGCTCTCTAGTATACCAGCTGTAAGTACTTGTTGGTATGGATACTCCTATCAACCCAGAAGCACTTGAACTCTTGCCCTAATTTGAGAAGAAATTAGCATCTGAGAGTTTAAAATTTTTCTGCTTATTTACTTCCATGGTCACTATTAAGTGAGAGTATCTTCCAAGGTTAAGGTTTTGTCCCTCAAGCATCACCAACCTCAAGTCATTTCTTCATCTGTATCTGACTTGAGACTGAGAAAGACACAGATGTGCCCAAAGTGCTCCTTTCCACCTACTCTGTTGAAAACACCAAGATATCTAGGTCCAATTCACTTATTATGATACTGCTGATTTTCCATTACACTCACAAAAATGGGCATGAATCAATTATTAATAGATGATGTTTATTATTATTTTACAGGAAATCTGGCTGTGCCATCCAGTGGAGAATTTATTTTCCCATCAAGATGGAGAAGTAGGAAGATGCGAAAAATGCTCCTTTGGGCATCACCATGGAGCAGCCTCATCTCACCAAAGCAGTTGGAAAATGTGGCATCTAGAAGGAATGTAAATTCCAAGCACTTGGCCCAGAG
Organism: Dasyprocta punctata; assembly: GCA_004363535.1. Taxonomy (NCBI): domain Eukaryota; kingdom Metazoa; phylum Chordata; class Mammalia; order Rodentia; family Dasyproctidae; genus Dasyprocta; species Dasyprocta punctata. The sequence continues at coordinate 16,401 of RJWM01022556.1, forward strand.
GGAAGGAGAGGGTCTTAGTCAGAAGCCAACTGCATGGATGAATACAGCATTCAGCCAGCATTCTTGAAAGGAAATAAGAAGGAAACAAAATGGAGTGGAGCAATTTTGTGGTATCCATTTACAAGGATTTGGTTATTAAAATCTGTACTATGAGCAGGAGCTCAGGCTGGGACTGACAACAAAGCTACTGCTTGTCCAGCCATCCCAGCAGTGTATACACCAACACCAACACTCTCCCCTTCCTCCAGGTACACAGGACTTTAAGTAGCACCAAGCAAAGACTGCAGCACAGAGGAGATTAACTTATCTACAGCCACCCACATTTTCTGTGAGCAAGAGCTGTTTGGCATGACCTGAAAGGTTTTATGGTTAGAGAGTACAGAAGAACCTACTGTGTTGAAAACCTGAAATTCCAAAGCCAAAAGGAGAATTCATCTGTACCAGGAAGAACCCATGGTAGTGCTTTAATGAGCTATGAATAGATATCATCTGACATTGGAGACACAGGACAGGCTGAGGCCCAGAGAAGGACAATGACTGACAGAGACTGGAGCTTAACCACTGGTATAGTGAGGAGCATACCTTCCGCAAGGTCAGTGCAGGCCGTCTGTCAAAATCTAGGAGGCAAAAGGCAGGACTTCTAGCAGAGAAGTTCACCTGGTGAAGTCGATCTCTCTAGCTGTGTACAGGTCTCCACAAGTGGATTTAGGGCACCAAGTGCTGTTTCTGGGGTGCCAAAGCCTCTGGTTTTTCACTGCTGCTTTGAGAGGAAATGCAGATGGCAGTGAGTGGCAAGTTAGGATGGCTTTCAATTAGGTGTTTAATATGATCCTTAATGTACTAACAAGCATCACATCAGTCTCAGATGTTGGTGAAGTCGCCAACTGGGGAGAACAGCAGAAGTCGGAGATCAATCACACGTGCAGGGGTGGAGCAAGACCAGTCCTGAGAACAAAGAGCACCTGAGGCGAGCCACATGCCCAAGGTGCCACCTGACCTCAGCTTTCTGCATTCTGACTTCTGTCTTTATTTCTTCATCCTCCACCACCCTTCACCCTGAAAGTTCAAGTGTTGCACTGGGTGTGGCAACCAGCCTCACAGCTGCCGGCCCCAGGTTCTGAGAACCAGGTCGAAGATATAACAATCGCATGGCTTCCTATGGCCTGCCCTTTGAAGCTTCTCTATAGAAGTTTCTCTGTAGGGCTCTCAATTTAATTCCAGCATCAGTTAATGTCCTTCTTGTGCCTTAATGATAAGGAAATTGTAGACATAAGGAACAAGATCACTTTGAGTTTCTAGAAACAAAACATCAAATTATTGGAGTTTATGGTCTTCTGACATATACTCACAAAATGTATGGGCAATGCTGACCCAGCAGAAGCAAACTGGACAGATCCGATCTAGGAAAAAAGAACTAAGTAGTTAGGTGAATGTCAGAGAAACAAAACATAAGAGATTCGGTTTGCAATAACCACAGGGACAAGGCTGAGCCAGACATGCAGAGGCACAGCCATGAAACATGGCATTAGGGAACCTGGGCTGAGGCCAGCCTTCACCTTGCCCCAGAAGCTTTTCATGCCTGCTGCTGGGCTGGCGACCAGTGGCAGATCAGCCAGCCTCCCTGTGGGGAGCTAAGTAACAGCAGGCACAGGTCTGGTGGAAAGGGCCCATAACAGTTGACCAAATCTTGGGCTCCAACTCCAGACTTTTTGCGGTGATGACATGATGATGTTACAGACTCCTTGGGGCACAGCCACCTTCCCTGCATACTACAGAAGCCACTGTGAAGTCTGAATGGCTGCCCAGGCGGTGAGGCTCCTGAGGTCTTCACTAGTTCCATTCGTCTCACAGACAGCAGCTCCCACTGAAAATTGTTCTTAGTGATTAATATGCGCCTTTCCAGCTTCCTCGTGAGCTTGCTTTCTACTGTGTCATCACGAAACAGCTGAAGGTTGGTGACAATGACTCTTTTCAGATGAAATTTTAGTTAGGCTTCTCTGAGTTCCCTTCTCACTCCACTTTGGCTTTCTGTGTCTATTCTAGGCAAGCTTAGTGTTACAACAAATCCTGTAAAGTCACCCTCTGCCCTTGGTATCTATCTGCTCATGCTTCATATCTGACCAAGTGTGTCACCCTCCACCCCGAGTATCTAAGTCCCCCACCTGCCTTTAAGACCTCTGGTGTCTCTTACCAATTTTCTGCTCGTTGTCCATAAATCTCCAACTCTTTGCTATATTTGAAGTTGAATGCAATCTCTTTCTCCTATTGCAGTAGAGTTGCCTAGAATTTTGAATAAAGTTTTCTTTACCATTTCAAACAATGTCTGGTGAATACTTTTTCTTCTACCGCAGCCCTCATTACATTCATTTTTAAAGTGCTTTCTCTTAAAAAAAAAAAAAAAAGATAGTAAGTGGCCATATAACCTCTTCATGTTTCATTTAAATCATTGAATGACCACTATACTTTGCAGACTTTCTTCCCCAAAATTTCCAGGCTGTCTCTTCTGCCTGAGGATTTGATGGTTTTGCTGATAAATGCAAATGGCACTAACTACCCTGAGAATTTCATTTGGAAGTTAAGTGGAAAAGTCAATTGTGCATTATGTATCTGAAATTACTTTCATTGGAATGCCTTGGAATGAAATTATCAAGCCTTTCTTTAATTAATTTTGTTCAGAAGTTTATTGTGAGGCGCTTCTGGGATAATGCCTGATCTCTGATAAGAGAGGTGAACATTGGAGCTCCTGAAAGCCTAAGCTCTGTAGTCTAGAGAAGCACAACCCCTCCCCTCAGAACTGTCCCCCACACCTGTTACCTGGCAACTGAGATGGGTTCCATTGCAGGTGGAAGTCAAAAAACCTCCCAGGGACAGCTCCCTCCTTCCCGTGCTCATCAATTCTAAATGAAACTATTATGTGGATAAGTTGAATGTGAATTGACAGTGGGCTTTGTCAAACTACTAAAGGAGTTGGAAATTTCAGGAAAGTAGCTGAATAAATAAAATGAAAAAGACTCAATAATGTGAAAGTTTCACTCTTAAGAGGGAAAAAACATATTTGGAAATGGAAAATCCATTTCCTTTTTTAAAAGTGAAATTTTTAACCTCCTAGAGGAGAGGAGATTAGTCCCTCTAACAGTCCTAATTCTGCTCTCCCAAACTTGCAGCCCCTCCTAGAGCACAGAACACAGATGTAGCAACCAACTGAGGTGGTAGGGAAGACCATGGGCATCTCCACCCAAACCATACCACAGAGTCCAACCTTCTTTAAGATACCTATAATTTTCAATGTTTCCCTCAAAATACGCTTTCCTTAGTGGGGAATTTTCACAATACTTCCAATGAGGGTATTTCACCATATGTTTTGCTTTTTAAAAGATTTTTCTACATTTTTACAAAGTTCATATTTTTTCTACTTTTAACAAAAATAATAAGTTTTCAAATAAAATTGGGCTCTCTGAAGCTGAATTTGCTAAAAACAGGATTTTAGAATACTGAATCCATGAGGAAGTTAAAAGAACACCTAGTTAGAGTTTTCCAAGATTTTAGATGCATGAGTAACTGGGACCTGGAGGTTGGGTTTGCAGATGTCCCTTGGGTAATTAAAAGCAAGATGAAGCTTGATATCTCTACCCTCATTTTATGCCTGTCACTTTTATTACTTTAAAAATTTGGGTCAGATCCCTGCTCTGCATTTGGCATACTAATCACAAGCAGTGCCTGTAATACTATGTTGATTATCCCTACATTTAACTCATCCCCCTTCAAACTTTTACAGTGTACAGTTCCAGGTCCCCTGCAGTGATGATTAGAAGTCACCAGTCATTGTCCCAAACCTGCAGTCACTTCCAGATTCCAGGAAAAACAGAGCCCTGAAAACCATCCTATACAAGGTGGCCTCCCTGAGGATATCAATTACACCATGACTGGAATAGGGGCTGTCCCCTAAGCAGTATATGTCACCTCACAATGGGAATACATTTGTCCCTTTGAGCAATGAAGGCTCTCCTAGAACTCTGCAGAACTAGTCTTGAGATACTGATCAACCTGATTTGACCTGGACTACCTAAACTGCCAGCTATGCAAACCTCTCAGCTGTGCAAACTCCAATAGTTGCCTTTTTTCCCCATTTCTAGAAAACCCTGATGTTTCTGTCAACCCCCAGAAGACTGATCCTGGACCTCTTTATTTGTCCTTCTCGCATGGCCATACTGAGCAAAGCTCCCTTTCTGCTCTTCACCACTGCTCATCTCCTTGACTGCCACTATGGGACTGAGGTAGGATAAAAGATAAGTAGAAAGGAGACTAGGAAGTCATAATTTAAAATTATACTTTTAAGAAGACTACTGCTTCTGAACCTCAGTTGGAGTTACCTAAGGCAATCAGTATCAGCAGCTCTTTGGCTAAATTTAGGCTCCTTTCCTTCCAGACCCATCACACCCAAAATTCCTCAAGAATATTGAAATTCCATATATTCTCTTATTTGAGAAAGTAAAGAACAGGTACCTGATTCTAAAACAAAGAAACAGGTTGAGAGAATTCAAAGAATGCTTATCTGTCTTTAAAACAACTGGGCTCATAACTGTAATATAGGCCAGTTACCTTCTGAGGGATGGGTCACATTTTCCTGAGGCTTCTACCCTCAAAAGAAGCTTAAATGTTTCCTATTCCACAAAATAAGGACCTCTGTCTCCCTTGAGGGTACACACATATTTTTTAGTGTGAACCTTTTAACTTTGCCTGGTAAAATCCTTCCCATGGCCTCTTACTGACTAGTCCTGAAACTTCTTTTTCTGTGACAGGAGTTGATGAATCTGCAAACTTATTCTACCAGAAGGCTGGGTTAGGGTCCTTCTCTCTTCTTTTGGCCCTCCTTGGGTCCTATCCAGTGGTATTTTCTCTTGGTGAGTCAGGCAGGACTTAAAAAAGGCATCTGGACTGCAACTTTGGTGCATCCAGTCAAAGGCTTTATTTATTTATTTTTTCTTTTTTTTAAACAGGGTCTCATTATGCAGTTCAGACTAGCCTCAAACACACAGTGATCCTCCTGTCTCAGCCTCCTGAATGCTGGGACTATAGGTGTGCACCACCATACCCAGCCAACCCTCTCAAGTTCAGGTGATCCCCCCACAGGCTTTCCTCTCGCTTGGCTGTAGAGGTCAAGTACCTGGATCACTGGGCACTCTGAATCCAATTCTAAGGAACAAATTCTGTATGCTGCTGCCATTCAGGAACATAGTGTGACTACTGCCACTCAGGAACATGGTGCTCTGCAGGTTTCTCCTCAAAGCAAAGTCTTTCACTTTGCAGTTTTGAAGCTCCAAAGGGTGGGAACTTGCTGCTTCTTATGATACTGTTAGGCCATCTTTTGTGTTCTGTTCCTTTTCAACAATCAAGAGCTACACAGCTCTCTTTGCAGTCCACAGCTTTACTGGAGTGTTCCCTTTGGCCAAACTCACAACATTTTAAATCATTCTCCTGGTCTCCTCGCTCTTGATTGTCAATATAAATCTGGCTAAAAGCCCCCAACAGCAGCCATGCCAAGCCTCAACATTTGACTACCTTGAAATTTCTTCTGCCATATTAATTAGTCTGTCACCCTTAATCTCAGCCTCAGGCAAAATCTCTGGACATGAGCAAAATGCAGACAAAATTTCTGCCAAGTCATAACACACATCATCTGAAGTCCAGCAACCAATGCAGTCCTTTTTACCAGCAGAAAACTCCTGAGCCGTGCCTTTACTGGAATTTTGGTCTTCTGAGCTCTTCCCATACAGAACAATCTAAGGCATTATAGCTCTACTCTTTCAGGAAACATCTCTGAACCTTTCCAAACTCTTCTCACAAGCCATTCCCAAAGGCTTTTGAACCACATGGTCAGGTATATAGTCACAGTTAACAACCCCACTCTTGGTACCAAATTTCATCTTGGTAACTTTTCTCTCATTGCTGAGACAAAATACCTGACACCCAAATTTAAAGCAGGAAAGATTTATTTAGCTTTATAGCTTATAGAGTTTATAGTTTATAGAGGCTTTGGTCTATAATCAGCTGGCTCCAAGTTAGGGTGGCATGGTTGAGGGACATCGGTTTAAAGTGGCAGAAGACAGCACACACAATAAGAGCAACAGGGATTGGGGAACAAGTGTCTTTTCCTCCCTTATATTGTAATCTGGTTACCCACCCTAGGGCAAGTGTACTACTCATGCCATCTCTGTACCTTCCTCTTGCACAGGCTGAGGATATTTACAAAGTGAGAACCCTGGCCCCTGATGAGTTATTTAGTTAAACTTCTAAGTTTCTCAAATTGACACAATGTATCAACCATTACTACACATCATAGGACATATACAGCCACCCTAGGGCATGTCTTCTACACCCTAAGATGTAGAACTTCTGAGTCACTTAGTTAAGCTTCTAGACTTCTCAAATGAATGTGATGTATCACCCATTACAACCTGGAAGCCTGTACTATGCCACTGAGAGTAGAAAAGTTTTGGTTTCAAGAAAGGGAAAAATCATTTAAACTTAGCTATAGTGAAATATGTTGTTACATTTTTTAAAATTTAGGATTTCTTTTAAATGTCCCAGAACCCAGTGGTAGAATGTTCAGCTGGATCTCAAAGCAATAAAAAACCATTAGAACTTGGAAAATCCCGGTAACTCTGTGTTAGCTATTGCTGCAATACGATGCATGGCAAACAGCAATAGCAACAAAACCTCAGTGGCACGGACAGAAAGGCTTCCATTCTCACTCATCCACCTGCTGGTGGTAGAAGCTCTGGTTTCAGTGCAGCTCATCTGGCTGACTAGAGTTCATCTGGCTTAGGATTACAGCGGCTGAGTCAGCCCTACTGCAGGCCAGTGTCCACATGCTTCCTGTCTCTTGTCCTTCTTGGAAAAACCGATGTGCCAGGCATAATCTTCTCATGGTCAGCTTTTCATAGCTGGAACAAAGTACCTGACATAAACAATTTAATTTAGGAGAGAGGGCCAGGGATATAGTTCAGTGGCACAGTGCCTGCCTGGCAAGCACGAGGGCGTGAGTTCAATTTCTGCACCAAAAATAAATAAATAAATAAAGTAATTAAATAAAGGAGGAGAGGTTTACTTTGGCTCATGGCGTCAGAGGCTTTGATCCATAGTCAACTGCACCCCAAGGCAGAATCATCACTGTGACAGGGTACAGTAGAGAAAAACTGCCCACTTCATGGAAACTGGGAAGCAGAGAAAGCAAGGAAAAGAGAGAAAGAAAATGACTAGGGATAGGCATGAACTCAGTGACTAACAACTAGGCCCCACTCCAATCAGTTATAACTCATCAATAGATGAATGAAGTTAATGTCCTTCACCTGATACCTCTCTAGGCTCTACCTCTGAATATTGCTGAATTGGGGAATCAAGCTGTCTTAGTTACTTTTTACTTGTTGCTGAGACAAAATACCTGATGCCCAAAATCAGGGAAGGAAAGGCTTATTTCTTACAGTTCTCAGGGGTTTCAGTCCATACTTATTTGGCTCCAAGTAGCAAGGTGTGGCGGGACAACCATTCATGGCAGCTGTCAAACAGCAAGGTGAACTGGCGAGAGAGAGAGAGAGAGAGAGAGAGAGAGAATGAGAGACAGTGAGACGTGTTCCTCCCGCCCTTACTCTGTATGTTGGCTCCACCCCTGGGCGGGTGCAGCACTCACATCACCAATCCCAGCACTAGACAACAAACTAATCAGGAATGCCAGACTTAGCCCCATCTAAATTACATGAGGCCTTGGGGGGACATAAGATCAAACCAATACACAAGCCTTCAATAAATTACCCTTTGGCAGTCACTTTCTATTTAAACTATAAACTTTCACATGGTGATTGTGGCGATGCAAGAGAGCAAGTGGAAATACCAGGTCTCTCAGTGCCATCACACCTAGGCCCATTTCATTGGCTCAGCTCGCAATCAGGGGTGAGCAAGTGTGCTCCACCTTGTGTGATAAGAACACCAAGATTACATGGTATGGCAGTTGCTCCACTTAAATTCCCTACAGCCTCCTTCACAAATTCTGTGTGCCCATCTCTTAGCTCCTCTATAGTTTACTCTGAATGGTCAGCACCTGTGACCTTCATCAGTAACTACCTTGGACTACTAAGCAGAGTTGCAGTGTGAAAGTCCAGCTCCTTTTCCAGCAGGATACTCTGTGAAGAAATTTCCACTCCAGAACTCTCCGTGGGATCATAAGGTTGGGACCTCATTTGGGAAGACATCCCTGATTTTCTCCTTCCCCCTTTCCATTCCCTCAAGGGAACACTTACTAACAAACAATTTGCATATGAATCCCTATCTCAGGGTCGATTTTTGCAGAAACTGACAGAAGACACATAGCAGAGGGGAAGGGGGTGTTCAGGATATGAAGGATGGGAGTGAAATTCAATCCACAGAATGCAAATTCACTTCTGTCTCTAGAGTGCTCCTTTTCTCCTCTCATTGCACAACCCTCCATTTTCCTCTGTGTAGGTGAGAATTTTCTGAAACACCCTCCACTTATGCTCCTCACTAATTTTAACCTGTCTATGGCACCACCTTGCTATGTGTAAAAGGAGAAAAAGTTTAATTTTCAGACCAGCTCACCTCGAACTCTTCAACCCACTTAATGATGTAGACCATTCATAAGTGTATATTCTACCTTTTCCTAATAAGCTTTGCTGACATCTACTTAGATATAAAAATTCTTTGCTAAAAAATAAACTCCTTTGCTCACAAGGTAAGTATAGGACCTCCTAAATGTGCACCTAGCAGGCTGACCAGAACAGCAAGGTACAGTCACCTGGCCACTGTCCTTACCTTAATGTACACTTCATAGCTGTACACTTCATAGCGCCCAGGACATCACCTGCTGGACTCTGAGGATTCCTTTTTCCCCTTGCTGAACTATGACTCTATGAATTCCAACTTCTCAGGGTTTTTCTGGTATTCTAGCATGGCAGCCACAAATTCACCCCACTGCAGTCTGACCTTGGTATCCCTGAGTATCTGTCTTGATAAGGCCAAATTTGTGAATAAGCTAGAGCCCAACATGAATTCCCACTAAAACTCTAGGCACTGATTCTCATTTCAACACTGACCTTGCAGCTTGGTTTCTCCTTTACTCAATATTCTAAATCCACTGCCCTTGGAGAAGTTCAAATCCACCCAACTCTCAAAGGGTTACCAGCCCTCATTCAATCAGCAATGAGTGGAGAAGGGGCTGTCTGGTTGACACAAGACCACCTGGGCTGAAGGTGAAGCTGATTCGTTCAGGAGGGTTGTGGGTAGGAGTAAATTATTGGAAAAGTGGCTCCTCTTCAATAGAAATGTTTCTCTCAACCCACTCTTCCCCAACCCACAAACACACATACCCTTTGCTACACTTCAATTACCAGTTCTGTGCTGGTTCCTGAAAACTGTCTAGGTTCAAATCCTAGCCATGTTACCACAGGGAATTTACTTGACAAAGAGGACACCAACTCCTTGATCTGGAAAACAAGGCTGGTAGAAGTCTTTGCCTCAAAGATTACTTGTAAAGTCCAGTCCGTCACCAATTTGATGTCAGAATTGTCACATGATTACCCCTACCTAAAAGGGGGGTCAAAATACAGAATATGGAACATTTTGTCTTTATTGTGGGTAGCAGGCTTGTTAACTAGGGAAAACAAAAGACAGGAAAAGTTGAGAAATAACAACCAGCAGACTGATCTTCAGGTATTCCCCTTCTCATAAGAGAATTCCAATTTTAATCAGGTACCCACTCTTGACCATATGATTAAGTCAATCACAACAGTCTTAATTCTGATTTCTTTGTAGGGACTGAAAACGGCCAGGAGATATAATCCAAAGAAGCATGAGACTTCCTTTCAGTCCAGGACACGATTTCTTGAAAAACTTTCAAGAAATATTTTTCAGTCTTAATACAGACTCAAGAAATTAATAAGATTATCATAAGACCCAGAGAATATGCCCCCCAAAATTGAAATCATGATCTTGAAAAGACATTTGAACACTAATGGTATAGCAGCATTACCCCCAATAAGCAAGGAAAAGCAGCCTGAGTGTCCCTTGATGGATGAATGAATAAACAAAAGATAGTTGATACACATGTGATAGGATACTATGCAGCCTTCGAAAGGGAGGAAATACTGACCTGCACCACAAAATAGATGAACCTCCCACAACAGGGCCTCCCAAATGCCTGGAGGAGATTGCAGATCTACACCCTTTAGGGCAAACAATGGAAGGAGAATTAATTTTTACTTTAAGCAATGTACCTAACATAAAAGTTCCCTGAGGAATTATCTGTCTCACGCTGCAAATACCTGCAAGCTCAGGAAGAAATTTCACACTTGACTGAGATTCGTTCATCAGTTCCATTAAAGTCAGCAGAGACATTTGCTAACCCTGTTGATTCCATCTTCTGAAAAAAATGGGGAGAGAATTAAAAAAACAAAAAGAAGGAGTGGAATCCTAAATTACAGATAAACCAAGATTTATCTACACTTCACAAAGCCTCCTCCCTGGGTGTCTCTGTGTGTACCTCAGTTCTACAAGAATAAATTTATTGGACACTTGTTCCCTAAGAAAAGGGAAGAGATATGCCTGGGGAAGGGCTTCAGATGGCCACACGGGTGTGATAGTTGTGAATGAAAGGGGGAAAGGAAGATGGGGCTGCAGGAGCCTCGAGGTGCAGCCAGGCTGAGAATGGACAGGCTCTGCCCTGCCCCGTCTAACACAGTTGTTTTCGGGCAGCATCCCGGGAATCTGTGGCCGTGGCTGTGTGAACCTGTGGCAGATCTGGAGGTGAAGGGCCTGGTGAATGCCCACCAGCTACCCTCTCACAGCATGTTCCCTGAGAGGGCGCCAAGTGGCAGTCACCCATAGCCACCTCACAGTATCCTGCCCACCTTCGCACCTGCCCACCTGCTGCTCTACCCCTTGACCTTCCCAGTCATGACCTGCCCTGCTCTCTGGCAATCTTGGCTTATTACCCATTTTGATAAATACCAATTTAGTAGGGAAAAGCAGGAAAGCTGCAATGATTAACTGATCCTATTATAGACAGCTAAATTAGGTAGGAATATTACAGGCAGTCAGATAAGACTGGGCTCCTGAGAGTCAGGAAAAAGGTGAAAATGCACCAGGATTGTGGCTGGGAGTGCATCAGTTGGAGGAAGGGATGAGATAAGTGATAACGCTTGGTCTAATAAAATCTAGATAGGCATCAGTCACCTCAATGGGTATCCAAGACCCCTGGATTCGTCACCTACCCAAGAAGTTCTTTGTTCTTTCCATGCCCACTGACTGTGTGACTTCCCTCCCCACTGGATCAGGGTTACCTAAGCAGCTATACTGATAAATTTGTTGGTTGATCATAGCCATAACCCACATTGTACCCACGTGGTTGTGCTCTATAAAGCTTCCCCTGATAAGTGGGGTCTCAGGCTACCCCATTCAGGTTCCCTCCTGTCCCTCTTGCAGGAGCTGTCTATCTCTCAATAAATATTTCTTACTCTTAACCTCTGTGGTTCCTAGAATTCATTCTTTGATTTTAGAGAACATGAACTTGGTGCAGGGAACATCTAACAGGTTGGAAGTTATAATATTTCCCTTATAATGAGCTTGGAGGTTCTGATACCATTCCTGCATCAAGGCCCCTCTACCAGGCACCTACCCACCATGAGGAGATACAAGATAAATCAGGTCCATTGTGCAAGAGACTCAAAGGCAGGGCCAGGGTTTCCCAATATGGACTGCACTTTAGAACCAGCTTGGGAGTTAGCAACAGCCTTCAGGGTGCCCTGTTTTTGTATGACCAAAAGCCAAGTATGATTTTTTTCTGTGAAATGGTTGAAAAATGGAAAACTATATAGCATTTAAATTTCAGCCTGCACACATAAAGTTCTATGGGCACACAGGCACGCTCTTCCCACTATATCCTCTGCTGCTGCTTTCAGGGTATCAGGACAGAACTGAGGTGCTGCGGCAGGACCCTATGGTCCACACAGATACTCCACCAAGATGTTCCACTGGGATTTTTACTCTGGCCCTGAACAGAAGTTTGCCAACCCCTGGACTAAGGCAGTAAAATGTCTACAGGGATTCAGTAGAAGCAGCTTCCTGGGGCACTGGGGAAACTAGATTGCAGGCAGCCCAGCAGCTGCAGAAACCAGCCTGTGTCGTGGGCCCTGGGTACCTGACACACTACACACGGAATCCTCTAGACCAACAAGAAAGGAGGGGAAATGATAGATCCCCCGCTGACGATCCTGGGGGTTGCCTGCACTTTCAGGAAAGTCTAGTTTCCAAACTAAGAGTAAAAAAGTGCTTCGGCCTACCTCAGAAAGGCAAGGTTTAGGCTGCTCACTTTGCTGAGCAAACATGCTACTCCTAGTTCCTAGAAACAGTTCATCGAAGTGCATATACTTTATTTCATACACGGTGCCCAATGCAAGAGCCCTGGCCCCTAGTTCCCAGCCTGCTATTCATGTTATCACATTTAATGTTCATCCTTACACATTAAAGCCAGATGTGGCGATGCACACCTGCAATCCCAGCCCTTGGGAGACTGAGGCAGGAGGATCACCTCAAGCATTCATTCATCCCCTCTGCCCACACTTAGGACAGATCTGTCTTTACCTGTCTATCCTCGTCTTCAGATTCCATCTGAAAACATACCATCTAAAAAGACTCTTGGACCATCTGAGATATTAGCAGAACTTTAAAAATCCATAATCACAATCATTCTTTTTCTTTTCTTTTTTTAGTACTGGGGACCAAACCCAGGACCTCCTTCATGCTACACAAGGTCCCTGCCAAGGACCTAGCTAACCCTCAGGCCCTACTGGACATGCTTCTTCTGATGGCCATGTGTTCCCTGGATTTCGAGGGTTTCTTTTGTTTTGAGGTTTGTTTGTTTTTTGAGACAGGGTCTTGTTAAATTGCCCATGCTGATCTCAAACTCCTGGGTTCAAATGATCTTCCTGCCTCAGCCTCCTCAGTGCTGGCACTAAAGGTGTGAGGTACGACATTTGGCTTATTACCTGACCAGGATAAAAGGAAGAGTCTTGTTTGGTTTGAACCAAATATAGAAACTTCCCACGAGAATATAAGCTGGGCATGTAGCTAAGTGGCAGAGCTCTTGCTCAGCAGGCACAGACCCTGGGTTCAATCCTCAGGGCCACCCTCACACTCTGGGGCTGGGGGATCTGTAGTCCAGCAATCAAGCCCTGAGATCAATTCTCTGACCAGAAAAGAAAGAAAATTTACCCTATCAAAAGTTGGCACAAATGATGCTGATGGGAAAAGAATCTCAATTCAGCCCCTTTGCTCTTTGCTGAGTTCTAAAAAAGGATTTTCAGGCTTAGTCCATTTTGAATGATTAACTCTCCCCTTCTTCCCATAATTGCTTGCCTGTTTGTCTCCCCTTCTCCAGCAAACACTTTGGCATTCTCTTTATTATGATCTGTGTTTTTTCTTGGTGATAGTGGCATGGAAAACCTTCTGGAAAGACAGAACTAGTGTGTATTTTCATTTCAAAGATAATCCTAGAGTGTTTATTTGACCGGTTGTAAGTAAAAACATTTCACTAAGCAATAGTGGGCCAGTGGAGAATTTCTAGAACAAGATGTTGCCTTTTTCAGAGAGTGCTGTTCAAACCAGGCTCAGAGGGTGAAAGTCTGAGGAGGCAGAATGACTTGTCTTTCTTTTAATCAAAGGTGAGGTATAATACAAAAATGTATGTGTTGGCATATGGTTATGGGGAGCCAGAAGCACTGAGGGGGTTGGGATTGTTGGTCTCAAGCATTTAGTATCTCAATGTTTGAGAAAAAAAAAACATGAAAAAGTCTTAGGGTGAAGAGTGGACACCTGAAAGAACAATTTAAGATTTAATTCTTTTTAAATAATCTGTTTTTGGGCTTGGAAATGGGGCAAGAAGGAGGGTAGTCAGGGAGAGAGTACAGAGAGTGGGTAGACAAGACCAGAACACAGTGGAACTATTTATGGAACTATCACAGTGAATGCTATTAATTTGTACAGGTAGTATGTATTAGCAATCGCAATATAAAATTTCGAATCACCTGTGCACTATTGGCTGGCAGTTGGTGAGGGAAGAGATTGGAGGTGATAGGAGAGACTGGGAAGATGAGGTACAAAATGGGGGAAACTAGCAACAAGCTGGTCAGGGTATAGCCGGCCAACATGAGATGTCACAGAACACTGCCATATAGACAGAAATCTTCTGCAAGTGAGAGACCAGTACATTCCTGTAGCCAAGACAGCACAGCCCATAAGAAGGGGGAAGAGGGACTCAGAAACTTTAATTCATGGTTTAAAAAAGTAAGGGAAGAAAGACATGGAAGAAAAATAAATTAATAAAAAGAAACATGTTTTGAGGCTTTTCTCTGAGCTGGACAACATCTTAACACTTTTTATATTAATAGTTTTGTGTTCTCACAACAACTCCAAGAGACAGAGAAAGGACATGACAGGTAGCCAATACCCAGGCATGGTGGCACACACATGTAATCCCAGAACTTGGGAAGCTGAGGCAGGAGGATCATTATGAGTTCAAGACAAGCCTGACCTACACAGAGAGAAACCTTGTCACACACACACAAACAACAACAACAACAAAAATGCTATCAAAGTGTCCAGACAGTGCTCACCAGAGAAGAGACATTTTCCTGCACAAGTAATCAGGCAGTATTCAAGAAAGAGATACCCAGGAAAGGTTTCTTGGGCTGTGAATTTTTGATTATTTACAGGTTTTGGATGGCCAGCAATTAGGAAGGAAAAGCATTTGTGGTGAAGAGACAAACATTAAAAAAAGGAAAAACACTATTTTGCGTTTTACCCTTAGGGATCTTTTTGCATGTGAAGTCCCTCTTCCTAGAGCCCACAAGAATTCTTTGCATATGGCAGGCATGCCTGTAACAGGTGACCACACCAACTATACATCTATGCGTACAGAGCTCATTTGGTAACAGCGTGAGAAGGTCTGGATTCTGCTGGCTGTGCAGTCAGAGCTTCCTCTGGCCTTCCCAGTTACCTGAGCCAGTACGTTTCCCTGTTCTTGCTTAGGGCATTTTGAACTTCGTATTTTCTCACTCGCCACTGAACAGGTACAGGCCGGAGAATGCACACTCAAAGCAACCAACTCGAATGGAAAAATCCCACCCAGGAGTCTGGCAGAGACTAAACCCTCATTTCCTTCCCGCTGGCCCCACCTTCCCTAGAACCGGTACCAGACAGAGAAAGCGGTGTTGAACACACCAACGCGAAAATGTCAGGATTCCCAGGACACCCTAGCACAGACAGGGAAGACAAAACCTCTACTCCTCCCTTGGTTTCTGAGGAACCCATTCACCAGTTGCATCTCCAAACCACACAGCCCTAAGCAGCCACAACCTGGGGAGCAGCTGCAAAGTCAGCCATGCCGCAGACATTTAATTTGGAATCTAGATTATTTCTTACATAAATAAAAGGAGAAGATGCATGCTCTGGAACTATCTTCAGATGCACTCAAGAGAACAAACACTTGATAGGTTTTGTTGAGAAAAGAAACCGGGCTGAAGCAGCCACAGCCTTTTCAGTGCCCTGGTTCTCAAAATGTGCTTACAGATCGCAGCATCAACGATATTTAGGAACTTGCTAGAGACTCAAGTTCTCAGCCCTTGTAATGTTTGCTCTACTAAACCCTTCTGACAAGTTGATGTCCATCTTAATGAGTTTGAGCACAATATGAAAGAAGCATAAGAATTGTGGCTTACTCTATCCCTTCTATAAACTGGTATTTGATTTGCAATACTCTGTGATTTAAACAGATATAATTCAGCATCTAAAAGACAAATACAGTCTCAAAATAAAACATTAAAAAGGTCTGGGGATATAGCTCAGTGTGAAGGAACTGGGCTTAATTCCCGGTACCATACAGAGAGAGAGAGAGAGAGAGAGAGACAGAGAGAGACAGAGAGATAGAGAGACAGAGACAGAGAGAGATGGAAACAGAGATGGAGATGGAGAGGTAGAGAGAGAGAGAGAGAGAGACATGTCTGTGATAGTTACTGATTGAGCCCAACTAAATTGGATCAGCATAGTTCTGGGTGTGGCTGAAGGGATTTACTGAAGACAGGAGACCCAGCCTGGGTGTGAGTGGCTCCAGCCAGTAGGCTTAGAGCCTGAATGGAATGAAAGGGAGAGGAGAAAGGAAGGCTCTCCTGTTTCTTTAGAGGAGCTCCAGGCTTCTCCCTGGACATTGTTTCCCGGCTTCCAGCACAGAAGTTTCCTTCTTCTGGTGCAGTGAGCTCCAGGCCGGCGCAAAGACAGCCCTCTTGCACTCTTCCATACCCGACTTCCCAGTGGCCATTGTAAGGCTACCTTGTAAATTCTTATATATTTGTATATCTTGCATTAAATCTGTTTCTCTAGTGAGCACTGACTGATACAAAGTCATATTTCATAGAAGCAGGTGATAAGGCTAGAGTGGAGGAAAGGAGTAGAGTAGCTCTCTCAATTCCAATATTATTGCCATTGTATAAAACAGGAGCGATTCTGGGAATGTCAACATCTGCTGAGGCTGAGGTGGGATAAGAGGTAAATATCTGAGGACCTGTCTTTCGAGTCTCTTCCTGACTTCTACAGCGGGACTATGAGGCAAGCCCATGGCAGGCCAAATGAGACACCC
>RJWM01022557.1:0-33340 GCA_004363535.1 Dasyprocta punctata
TTCCTCAGGGTGATATAGAACTATTTAGAATATCAATCCTTAGGATCTGCCTTTTGTCTTGATATCTGGCCCACAGCAGGAGGTGTCTGTCTCCTCAGAGGTTACAAGGTATCTGAACTTCTGTACTGGTTCCTTTGAGGGCCCAGCCCTGTCTGACTGCCTATAATATTTTTGTCTAACTCACTTTTCCTGTAACATTATCACTTTAAAATGCCATATGTTATATTATAATAACATATGCAAAGTTCATTTTAGGTTACTGATAATTTGTAAATGTATAAATTTCTATTGTTTATTTACAATGATAAGGTTCCAATAGGATTTTCTTGATGAATTAGTTACTATTTTCCTGAAGAAAATCAGAATCACTGCTAGCTAGGTATTTTATAACTATTATACCTTAAAACTTAATTTACATCATTTTCTAGTGTTCAGTAAGAAATTTGTAAGAAACTTAGTTGCTTAAACTTAGATTTGCGGTCCCATAATTTTGCAGGACACAAAGTGAGGCCAATTGTGGTTGGATTCCCTTACAAGGGAATGCCAGGATGTGTGGCTGTAGTTATCATCTGAGGTCTTCACAAGTTCTAATCAATTCCTGGTGGTTATTGGCAGAATAATCACTTCCTTGTGGTTGTAGGACTTAGCTTCCTCACAGCTAGAGACCATCTTCAGTTCCTTGGCATGGACAGCATAGATGTTGCTTTTCTCCTAGAGCAGCCAGAGCTGTTTTGTGGACAAACAGAGAAAATCCTGTTTTTAGAGTTTGTGCATTAGCAGCAAGTCAACCCAGATTGTTTCCCTATCCTAGGATCAACTGTTTTGTGACATTGTTTTTATCTATCAAATCCTACACAGTGCCTAAATTAGCATTTTATTGAGAAATCTGTCCACATGGAGAGAGGGGGAATTCTGGAAGAAGCATTTTAGTATCCTGCCTTTCCTAATTCCTAAAACAACAGTTTAGAAAGTGAGTAAAGTGATCTCCAAACTCTCATTTTTCTCTATGAAATCAGGCAAGAACTAGTCTATTAATTCTTACTTCATCTCAATAAAATTGTTTTTCTTTTTTTTGTGTGTCACCAACATTACTAATGAGCCTCTAAGGAGTGGGATTGTGTGTTACGTATGAAGCACCCCCAATTAGTGCATATGAAAGCACTTAGCATGAATTAAATGAAGTCATACTTCATACCAAGAATTTCAGAGTAGTCAAAACGCTGATTTAGGCATCTCACAGGGGACAATACATTCTTTCATAGGAGAAGGTTTTATGAAAAATGTGCAAATCTTACATGGTTGGAAACTATGCATAATATTCAATGAAGTTTTTATATGAAGAGAAACGTATCTAGCATGGTTTGTATAGTCACATACGGAGTGGTATTTTGTGCTTTGAGATTAGAGCTTTGTGAGTAAGGAAGCATTTGGATATATTTTTAAAATGTCAACAGTACAAGAGGAAATGTCACTTCTGCTTCTTCCTGACATGCAGAAAAGACCCACAGAAGCAGAGACGAGGAAAAGGGGGAGGTGGCACTGTCCCCTCTCCCTTCTTTGCTCTAACACCGGCCTGTCACTCCCACGTTGTCCACAAACATGTGTAAAATGTTAATGTGTCAGCAACACGGTCATTGTTAGTCCCTGATCTTTATCTTTTTTTCCCTAGAAAGGGTAGACAAACAAGTGTGAAATACAGGGTCATCTCCACTAATGCTTAGTGTTTTACTTCAATTATCTATCACTGCATACAAAGACGGTTCCAAAGAAAGTCAGTTATACTTTCCAAAGAGTAATGAGCTAAGCAATACTGAAAATCAGACATCAAGTGGCCTTAATTTTACATTCACATTATTTCCTTCTAATTTGCTATTATTTCTATAGATCTTAATTTGAATTTATAATATACAGGTATATTTTCTTCCTTTCTAAAGGCTTATTATAATTTGTGTTTTCATTCTTTGGAAGTCAAAAATCAAATAAAATATGGGATCACTTCCAGTTGTAAACACAATGTTTCACTTTCAGATCAGGTACAATCTTTGTCTTAATCCAATTTTGAATCATCTTTAGAGATGACATTTTTTAGTCATTTATTTAAAGTTGATAGACATTTTGCTCAAATAAGTCAAAATAAATCTAAGTCTTAGATTTGAAAGTAAATCAATTGCTGAAACTATTTCAACTTATGTATACTGAACTTCTCACACACAGTTCCCATGCATGAACACTAAATAACTTTCACAATTTTTGATTCAAATGCTTGATGATTAATGTGAAGATTCTGTTTATTTTAATCTATTCTATTTTATTTTTAATAACACTTTATTGCACCAGGTGCAATATTTTATCTTCTTCATGTGGTAGGTTAAGGTAGAATTAATTTCAGGATGAAATTAAAAGGAAAGGAAATAGGATTGAATCTCCCAAGTGATTAATATGGCTTTTATTTAAAGCAGAATCAACACCACAACCTACTTAAACTGCATGTAATTATAAGGTCATGCTAATATGCCCATTTAAAAAATAGATGAGTTTGAAAATAGACACATTTTCTCGATATCATCACTGGAAATAAACACTGTTACTCTACCTGCAAAAAACCAAGGGGAGAGACAAGAGATGGAATAATGCCCTTTTGGTTTTTTGCAGGTAGTAGCAACAGTATTTATTTCCAAAGAAGATATTTAACTTTATGGAATCTTATAAGATAAATAAATGAATCTGAGGCTAGAAAAATGAAAGAGGGTTGGAGGGATGTGGGGAAACAGAACTGAAATGTGTTGCGTACATGAACCAATTTCTTACTGTGCATGTAATCATTAGGCACAGGAAATATATAGAGTAAAAAAAAAAAGGTAAAAAAAGGTGATGACTGTGTGTTGCAACCATCTAGCTTTTGTCCTCGCCTTAACTGTGCAGAAGCTCACAGGGCGATCCCCTGGCGACCAGGAAGCAGCGGTGTGGGGTGTAGACACCTGCCCCAGGGAGCTCACACTCCTTTGCCTAGCGTGGCTTCTTCACCTTGCCAGCTCTATCTTAAGTCCTTTTCAGCTTCGTGAATTCCACCCCTTATCTTTGGAAAAGATAAGTATAGCAGTTCACCCCAAATAAAAACTTTGTTCTGCACTTTTATTCCCTAATTTAGGTTCGAGAAGTCGGATGTGAATGTTCAATCAGGAAAATAACACCCTTTGTGCATTAAAATGTGTATGGATGTGCCTGCCAGGTGTTTCTGACTGTACAGAAAATTTACTGTGAGACCTAAGCTTACATTTTTGAGACTTCTGGGGCATGCACATCGAACCAAGGGAGAAAAACACGTCCTTACACAAGAGTTTATTTTCATCCTGAAACATTTAATCAAGGTAGATCTTATAGTCACTATGTACTAATTCCGACCCAAACAACGGATATACCAACCAAACTGGTAGAACTTCTGTTTTTTAAGGCTCCCAGTAATGCCTAATTTTCTCCCACTGACAATTATTAGATGACACAAACAAACACTCCACAAATAAAACCAGAAATTTGTATGATTAGTTTCTTTAAAAAATGAAATCATGTTTTTTTATTCCCTTACTTTAAAAATGTGCTACCCTCTGAATTCTATTCTTTATCTGTTAATATGCTTTGAGTATTCCTACTAAAAACTCTTAATTCTGTAATGTTGAGATCAATTCTATGATTAATACTACTCAAAAATCTCTAAATGTCAGTTTTTCTTAAGTGTAGTCTCCCTTCTACTTCCAAGTAATTCCAATGTTTAATTTTTTCCTGCGTCTTTTAAAACCTCCTGTTCTTTGTTTTTATTTCTGAAAAGATGAGTTTCGGACCCTGAGGTTGTCTTATTGCCCTGAGAAGGACTAAAATTTAATTATTACCGTATAACTTTGTAAGTGCCATGGGAATGAAGGCAAAGGTAAATTTAAAAATTATAGGGCCAGGGTATAGCTCAGCACAATAAGCACCTGCCTGGCAAGCGCAAGGTCCTGAGTTTGATTCCTGGTACAAAAATTTTAAAAAGTTTTTTTTTAAAATGAAAATTATAGCAAATAACAAATGTATTGAGGGGACTTGAAACTCATTTTTTTTTCTGTACTGTTTTTTCCAAGGTAAAATAGCTCTTGAGTTGTACATTGGTCACAGGACAATAACTATAATTTTTAGCATGACATTCAATGACTCTAATTCTCTCTCAACCATCCAGACTAGATTTACAACCCAGCAGTTCCTTGCCTATGGCCTCTTAATATGACAAGTGTGTTAATGTGGTCATTCCTTCCAGAATGTACCATGATATCTCTTATTTATCTTGTATATCATGATCAAGCTTAAAATCCTTTTGACCATCAGTTGGGGTCAGTGGATTACTTAGAATACCCAACCCAAACACATCTTCTATGACACTTTTCATTTGCCAAGGCAAGGTTTTGCTTCAACCATTCCACAATTTCATTTTATTGTTTTATATATATATATATATATATATATATATATATAGAGAGAGAGAGAGAGAGAGAGAGAGAGAGATACAGAGACAGAGCAATAGAGACAGTGAGAGAGGTATTATCTATATTACAAATATATGTCTAATATTTTACAGACTTTAGTTTTTAAACAGATAATTTTAGAATTAATAAATTGAACTCCAAACTCTGAGATTTGCCTGTCATATTGCTTATTATTCGTATTCCACTAATATTTCACTTTTCATTTTCTTCTTTCTTTTTTTTGCGCAGCACTGGGGATCGAACTCACAACCTTGTGCCTACCAGACAGGTGCTTAAGCCACTGAGCCAAACTCCTGGCCCTAGTTTTTTGAGGCAGGGTCACACTATGTAGTTCAGGCTGGCCTTGCACTCGTGTTGTAGCCCAAGCCGCCCTCGAACTCACAATGCTCCTCCTACCTCAGCCTCCTGAATGCTGGGACTAAAGGCGTGCACCACCTTCTTCGCTTATTTCACTACTTTTATGTATCTTTTTATTGTAAGCAATGCATGCTTACGGTGAAACATATTTGAGAAACATACAAATACATGTATCTGGTATACTGAACAAATGCTATGTGTGTGCTAATTTGAATATACTTACCACAAGAAGTTATATTTGTCTCCCACTTTTTATTTCAAACTGCTCAATGGAATATATTTTCCCACTCCTTTAGATAAAAAAAGAAATAAAAAATATCTACCTTCCCTGGTTTCTCTTAGGTAATAGAAAGTCAAATACTCCCTTGAAACGGCTCCACACAGTACCATTCTCAGTTCCAACTGATTCATTTTTATTTTTATGCCTCTGATCACTAAAATAAGCAGCACCTTCACACTGGTGAAGAAATGGCTTGTTTCTCTCATTTTAAGCGCCTCTCATATTTCTGATTTAGTTTACCAAAACCATAAAAAAGAAGAATTCACAGAATAATCAATCCGCTTGATTACTCTTCTTATTCCAGAGCCTGCCTTGTACTCTGGATCTGGCCAGCAGTTGAAGCAGAGTGTTCTGTGGGGCTTTACTGGTCTTTTTAGGGGCTCCGTGCTGGACTCCCTCAATTGAGGCTTTCAAGAGGCTGCTGCTGGTTTTTAGCAGTTCAGTCCATACAGAGTCTCTACACTGAGGCTTCACAAAGTCACCCTTAGGCAGACAATTGCCTTGAATAGCTGCATTCTGGCACCTGGCATTGAAATTTCATATAGACTGTGTCAGGCCTCCATAGTTGAAAAATCCAATTAAACAAGGAATTATACATAAAAATGAAGTTCAAAATTGATTACCAGTGCCAAATTCCCTTCACAGAGATAAAAACTGTTGACAGATGCACACCTACTTTCCAAGCATTTTATGTATGTGGAGACACATGTACACACACATTCCTACACATTCATGTCTTTTAATGTGTACAATACATTTTGTCATGTTTACAAGTAGACATACATATATGTATATTTGTATACTTTACACCTGTATATATACACTGTAATATATATGCATGCATATTCTATAAATACAAACTTGTACGTAAAATGTATATTTACATATATAGGCATATGTTCCTTTCTTGAATCACCTGGAATTTTTAAACATTTTTCCAAGATTACTACTTTACACAGACTTGTATAAAACATGCTATAATTATTTTTCTTTTCTTTGATCATTTTATGTTTTCAATACTTTAATGGAGCAAATATCTGAGAGAAAATATCTGTTATTTGGACAAGCCTGGAGGGACCTGCTTGGCTAGGAAGTACCAAAGCCTAGGGTGAGCAGATCACAGGAGTTGTGTTGAGCATTCATCAGTGAGGCTGGCTGTCAATGGTCTGTATGAAAATGACACGGAGTTAGTACATGTATTACTGCACTCTCTAATGGGCTCCACTGGGCTGACCACCGCCATATGCAGCAGTTTCTCTCTTTAAGCTGTTTATTTAGGAATGGCAAGCATATACTATCTCATGAAGATGAAGCTTTTGATAATTTATATATGAGAAAGAATTGTACAAACTTTCTCTCTCTCTACATCCACATGCATGGGAATATATTTTTAAAGATTTTTTTCTGATTGTAGGATTTTGAGGTAATATGCAAATATGTAAATAAGTTATTTAAAAATAATTTCCGTTGACTCAGACTTTTTATTTTTGGTACGTTTTTCTATTATGTTATATCAACATTCTATTTAAATAAAATTAGAATTGTTTGGTATAATTTTCTGTGCTGTTTTTAAATAGCACCAGGCTTCTAAGTTGTCTCTTTGGATTATTGTTACAGATACTGCGGAGAAAGTCTTGTGGTTTCTGAACTTGGATATTTCAACATTTACAAAACGTAGAACATGTAAAAAATTGTATTTACTTTTGACATATTGTGTTATAGTACAATTTGAAAAAAAGTTCAATAAGCCTTTGACTTTCCTCACATTTTATTTTGTGAAAATTCTTATCTCTCTCATGAGTCTATAGTTTTAGGTCCCTTATCTTTCAGTATTTGTTAGCTTTGTTTTTATTCTTATACTGTTATTATCTTGTACTTTTTTTTTTTTATGAAATCAGTTCTCTCAACTATTGTCATATTGCAAAACAATACTTCCTCTTTGGTATGAGGACCAAAACCATTACCTTCTATAAGACACTGTCTACCCTTATTTTAACCTAGTTTTCTTCAGTTAGCACAAACACATGCGTGCGTGCGCATGCGCGCACACACACACATACACTACCAGCACTCCTCCACAGCTAGCCATCTAGTCTACTCTGATTCAGCTCCCCCCTCACCTACTAGAGCCTTTACTACTAACAACAAAATTTCTGGTTGCATACATACCCTGAATATGCCCTATTCTTCTATTTTTGCCCAGCTTCACTGCCAGCATCTTTATTCAAGCTACCATCATCTTGAAATGATTTTCTTTCTGGTGTCCCACTTTCACTGGAGGGCAACACCCATCAAACCTTCTCTATCTGTTTTTCTTACTGCAGAGTGATCACTTTCAAAAACAAATCTCAGTGTGTTGTTTTCCTACCCTTGAGTAAAATGCTTTCCTTTTGCTGCTGGATTAAAAGTTAATCATTGTTGTGTTCTTTAATATTTGATAAAATCTAGCCTTGATACTTTTTCATATTCATCTCATAAATGCTCTTCTATCCTATCTTCAACTCTCTGCACTTATCTGACTGGCCTTTATTTTAGTTCTTGAAACACTTCATGCGAGTCTTGCAATAGTGTCTTTACATGTGTCATTTTTCTTCTTAAGCTTTACCTGGTGAACCTCCGTCCTTACAGTAAGTGTCTTCCTACTCAATTGCTGCTTTCTCAGGGAAGCTTTTAATCTATTATCCACAAATAATACCATCTCCTGCTTGCAGTTCTCATTTAGTATTTATTTTATGTGACAGTCTGATTATTGTTACTCTTCCCATGTGAATTCTATGACTATCGGAATTCCTATTTGATTTTATTGAATTTTGTAGTCAGATACCCACCAATCAAAATATCTTTGCATATATTATAGGCAACCACTACCTAATTTTGTACAATAATGAATAGATTTTAATTCTTGTTTTAGAGAGGCCACATTTGTTTTAAGATATTGAGGATACTAGGCTGTTTTCTTAAACCTGATTTTAATGAATGATTTTCTAAAAGATTAGTTGAACATTCCTTTTCCCTTTGTCTAAGGACTTTCTCCCAGTAGATCTAAATTTTAGTCACTTTCTCTTCGTTGTTTCTAGAACAAGAAAAGTTACAAAATGTGACTGCAGTTTCCTGTGTATGCCTTGGATTCATTTTGATTATTTGTAATCCTCTATTCAGTTTCTAACTCTTAGACTGATTTTGAGCTTGAGAGGCTCAAAATTATCAAGTAAGCTTCTTACAGAGCAAACTCCACCACCTTGCTAGTTTTTCTAAAGTTCTGTTCAAATAAATTTTTCATTGCCCAGAATGCTCTAAGGGCTTTCCTGATATTTCTTGCCCCTTTGAAGAGAAATTTATTTTCACAAGTCTCTCACTCCAAAATAAAATGCAGCTTCAAGTTTTCTTACTAATTTTATTAGCTATTTCAAAACTGAATGGGTAGCCGGGCGTGGTGGCGCACACCTTTAATCCCAGCACTCGGGAGGCTGAGGTAGGAGGAGTGTTCAAGGCCCGCTTGGGCTACAACACGAGTGCAAGGCCGGCCTGAGCTACCCAGTACGACCCTGCCTCAAAAAAACCAGGGCTGGGAGTTTGGCTCAGTGACTTCAGTGCCTATCTGGCAGGCGTGAGGTTGTGAGTTCAATCCCCGGTGGAAAAAAAAAAAAAAAAAAAAACTGAATGGGTCAATAGGGATAAATGGAAAGAGATAGTTTTTTGTCTTCATTCCTAAGTAATAGAAGTTAGTATATCACATAGGAAAAAAATTTGATCTAAGTATGTAAAAATATTACTAACTTAGGTGCAAAAGATGAATACTTCTAATAGAAAGCTAAACAAATTATCTGAAAAACTATCTCAGGAAAACAATTTAAATTATTCCTAAACATTTAGAAGGACAAAGACAAACAAACAAAAGTAGTACATATGGGGTCATTTAAACTTGTCATAGAAGCAATCTTTAGATTATCAAGGATTGTGTGAGATTTCCCTCACCTTTATTGTTCATTCTGTTTTGGTTTTGTTTTGTTTCAAAACAGGGTCTCACTGTGTAGTTCAGGCTGGCCTGGAGTTCACTATGTAGCCCAAGCTGGCCCTGTACTCAACAGTGATCCTCCTGCCTCAGCCCTTCAATCACTGGAATTTCAGGCATGCACCACCACACACAACTTCATTCCTTTTTCTTAAAGTCCATCATCCATCAATGTGATAATCTTGGGAAATATAAACTGTTTACTCCCTTTGTAAAGATGTTACATTTAGAAAGGGATAACAATTTACATGGATCGAACATATATAAAATAAAAAAGTTTGTCCCATCAATTAACTTGCAGAAAGTTTTCCCTTCAGGTCCACTTAAAAAAACACTAGTAGATATGTACAATACTCTTCATTGTACCTTTTAAAATATAAAAATTACACCAAAATCTTAGTGTTATTCAGTATCAGAGAGAATAAATACAATGGTTTTGTTTGTTTGTTTGTTTTTGTTTTTGTTTTTGGTACCAGGGTTTAAATCCATGAACTTGTGCTTGCCAGGCAGGCCCTTGTGCCACTGAGCTAAATCCCTTGCCCAATAAATACAATTTTAAGTTAAAAGTACAGTAAAAGACAATGAGGTTCTCAAAAAACATTTTATATTTATGCATATATATGCATACACATATTTTATATTTATGCATTTTTAATTTATGCATATATGTCCTCAATGAATAAAGCAGAATTTCAAGTGTATATATGGTATCATTTCAGTTTCTTGAAGCAAAAGAGTAGATACAAACACACAGGAATACTTGAACACTTTTTGGAAAAATGCATAAGAAATAATGAACAGTTATTTCTAGACAGTGTGATTTGCAGGCTAAAAAAGAGGACAACACTTTTCTCTGACCATGTCTTAGCACTGTGTGATGTACGTGTGTGTGTGTAAAAATAAAATTTCAACACTCTTGGAATGAAAACTGCATATACTATAATATGTGGTACAAAAAGAACGAGGTGGGAAGTTGAAATGATAGTGCTCGTGCTGAAGAAGCTAGAGCTGGCGTGCTCTGTGTGTTCTTCGTCCTGGTCATTGCTGTGCTCTTGTCTGTGGTCCCGGGGACAGAGAGCTGTGTGGTGGATAAGGAACCCAGGAGAATACTGACAGAGGAGCGTCAGTTGTCAGTTACAGTTTTAGTTCTTTTTTAGACAAAGAGTATATTGATTGTATTTTTGTAAACAATTTCTTCTCTAGTTTAGTCTGGTTTATTAGGTTTTTGAGTTGTTTTTCATAGTTATTTTCCTAAGTCTAAAAAGGCTAAGTCTTAGTAAGTGTTAACTGGATAAAATTTTATATAGAATTCAATAACTACATTGAATTACCCATTCTAAAATAATAGGACTCGGATGAAGGGAGAGTGAAGCTTGTTACCGCAGACACCCTAGAACTCTCTATATATTATATACATATTATATAATGTACATATTATGTAAAACATAATGCATGATACACATATTAGACCTAACATTTATTGTATTAGTACATTTATATATCTTGTACTCACTATATAAAATATATTATATACCTATTTTTTAAATTAGCAAGCAAAGAGATATTCTGTTCCAAAGTAATTGGCCTTTATGAATATTTTTTCTTGTATCTTGATGTCTTAGTTTAAAAAATAAATCAATTCCTGTTCTATTAGCATCAAATAAGAAGATTTAAAAAAAATGTCAAGTACTGTACAAGGGTGTAGGATTATGAGCAACGCAGTGCGTTTGCGCAGGGCAGAGGCATTCTGGAATGAGACCGTCCCCACTGGTCATGGGAATGACGGCAACAGACTGCCTCTTACTGTCTCCAAACAACGCTTTGCTGTTTTACCAAGTAAAGTAGTTCATGTCACATTGTAAGTTTAAACACCTCTCGCTGCTTGCTAGCACTCAGGAATGAGATTCAAGCTAGAAGACTGCCACGGTGCTGCCCGGTCTGACTAAGACTGGCACTGGGTTCCTTCCCTGGCTTTCAGGAGTGTGATGTACTTGAAACACACCAAGCTCTTCCTCCATATCCTTCCAGTTTCCATTACCATGAACTTTTGCCTGGATATTTGTACTGTTCTTTTCTCAATTATTTATCTCCACTTAGATACCTCTGCCATGACTATCTTATCAAAACAAACCTGCCCTTCAGTCTTTTAACTCTTCAGTCTTTTAATGGTTCGGCTGTTTTGTATACTTAAGTTTTTAGTTGTAAATTATCCTAATGACTCTTCTAGTGTGTAGGATCCATTTGGCCTGAGACTCTGCTTTCACAAATTTATTCCCAAAGGTTTCCAAGACATAGATTATAGAAGGATCACATATGTGAATATGTGTGTGCATAAATGATGTTATTAAAAACTTTACCTCTTGCTTTCCTCATTCCTTTTACATAGGTTTTCTTTTTCATTTTTTGACTTCTATTCTATAAAGCTATGCATTGTACCTCACTTTAATAAATCACAATACAGTAGTCAAACAAACTGATATTATTGATTCAGGTTTTCTTTGAATTGGAAATTTGGGATACTCCATTTTTGTCTTATTGTCTACCAGGATAGTTTGGCATTGTTTTCATTTTTCCTATAAAGTTTTTTTAAAACATACTGATAGGTGAGTTTGCAATCATTACACATCCCCTATCGATTATTGTTTGCTGGTGGCACAGTGAATGCCATCCTACATGTATGCTTCCCTACGAGACATAGGCGTCTGGGCTTTTCCTCCCCATGGCAGCCCTTCCTAATGTGTCCATCTGCAGTGTCGCAGACTGCCTGCAAGCAGCAGGCTCCAGGTCTGGGAAGGGTTTGATCTCAGTTTTACTTAACAGCTTGATGGAGGAGACTCATTGTTCACATCTGGACAATATGTCTTCAAATGAGCTCAGCGATGCTATTTAAGTCTAGAGCAAATAAATTTGAACTTGATTTCTTAATGTCCATTTGAGTTTAGTATGGAACTTTGCATATACTTTTCTAAGTGCCAATTGCCTACACCATAGCAATTGCTTATTAAGACTATGTATTTGACTTATCAAATAGAGATTTG
The DNA here is from genome assembly GCA_004363535.1 of Dasyprocta punctata. Lineage (NCBI taxonomy): Eukaryota > Metazoa > Chordata > Mammalia > Rodentia > Dasyproctidae > Dasyprocta > Dasyprocta punctata. The sequence goes on from RJWM01022557.1 coordinate 12,202, forward strand.
AATAACAAAATCATAAAGCATTGGTGAATTGATTAAGATTTTTATTAAAATAACTGAAATATATTCAACCAAGTAGCTCTTTGCCTTCTAAAAATTACACCAGAAACTACAGGTTAAATCATTACAGAGTTTCTTGACTTAATCTTAAAAATAGTCTTGCAAAATGGATATAATTTTCTTTATTGCTTAGGAGAAGTGAGTAAATCTAAGAAAATTGAGGTGACTTTGGATGCTTCCACAGTTAGTACATCCACACACTATTAATTCAGCACTGCCTCAAAGCCCATGGAGTAATCAGGCCTACTATCCTATAGTTTTGGAAGAATCACTTGGCTTTGGAGCTATACATGCATAAAATGCTACATTTACTGCATTCTTATCTATTCTTGGATATAGTTTGAGCATTAAAATCCTTATTTCAGTTGGGACTTCTTCCCATAATTCTTCACAGCTTAATAAAGAGTTAGGTCTTAACCCTGTGCAACATACTATTATTCTTACTTTTATGTTTGGTGACTTTAAAACAGCATCCCAATACCTACCACTTAAAAAATAAGCCACCTACTATTTCTCACCAAACAAAAGTGATGTAACCTGCATCAGGCAAAACACCCACAGTCAGTCTCCACAAACAGAGATTCTCATCCACGTGCCTCTCTGAAGGCTCACGCAGTCCTGATGAAGGAGCTGAAAAGGCCTGGGGATGATACGTCAGGAGATGCACATGCAGTCCCTAATCTGCATGACTTCTTGAGTTTTCATTTGTTTCTGCCAGTTCTAAATGTTCCTTTGTCGTATTAAATATGTTGTATGACTGATACTCCACTTGTTAGCAAGCAAGGAAGAGGCAAAAATTCAAGTATTGGTACCATTTTCAGGATCAGCGTACAATTTCCATTGTTGCAATGACTGACAACTGAAGTGGATTTAATTAGAACTTCAAAGGACTGGATTGTTAGGACCAAACCCTGCATTTACCTGGAGTAAGAAAGTAAACCAACAACTGAAGAAGGTTTAGGTACTAAACTTTGAAATTGTGAGTTCTGTCGTCAATGGGAGAGCATTTAGATTATTGGGAGAGCAGCAGCAAATACAATTTGACTGATTGTTACCAAGAAAGAGTATGTGTAAAGATTTGCCGGTACATGTAAGTTTCAAAGAAAAGACAAGGATTTGGGTATCAATTCAAATATTAAAGCAAAGTTTTTGAATTTTCTAAACCAGGGAAATATTGAAATATTGTCAAAATACTGAACATGAAGGAAAAAGTGGGAAAGAAAGAAGTATGCTGTTAGTGCAAATTCAGATTTCCGGTTATTAATTCGAAATTATTGGTAGAGAATGTCCTTTTGTCCTTGATTTTATTAAGATATTTTCTCAGCATTTACTTGGATAAATACTTTAGTCATTTATCAAATTTAAAGACCAATTAATTGCTACCAAGTTACATAGCATCTCAGGGTTTTAGGGTGATATGTGGACAGTGTTAGTGTGGACTGTGTGGACCCTGAATCTTTGGAACACATCTTGTGATGTGTGTCTTAATTAATTTCAAAAATTAACGGAGATAATGATTGTAAGTAGCTATTATATTTGGCTGACTCTAATAAATAGAAAATACTATGATCTTAGCAGTCATTTTATAAAGTACTGTAATTACGAACAAGCAGATTCACTATATTTTGTTCCTTGAAAAATGTAATTCCAGCTGTGAGGGACACAGAACTGTGATTATTTTGATTTTCATTTTATAAGATGGAGAGAAAATTGAGCTGAGGAAGGTAGAGAGAGGGAGAAAGAAAGGGATAGAGGGAGAGGCATAGAGAGAGAGGGAGAAAGCGAAGTAGAGAGAGAGACAGAGAGAGAGAGAGAGAGAGACAAGGAGAGGGAAAGACCTTGACTCAAGATAAAGAAGAAAGTTTAGAATTGAAACCAGATTATCTGACTCTTGGATCCAAGCATTGCTGAAAAACTGTGAAGTATTGAAAATGATCACTTTTGTTCTCACAAAAAGGAAATGTGAAAACTGCAAATTAACACTTTTTCTTGGACCTGTCAGTGTTGTAAGGGCCAGACACTAGGCTGAATACAGAGAAGAAGAGAAACAAGGATCACAACTGAAATCTGCTTAACTGCAGCAAAAGCTCATGAAACAGAAGACTAGGAGGAAAGCTTGGAAGGTAATTTTGATGAATTCCTGGGTGCTGAGTTAATAGCATTTGACTGAAAAATTTCTTGGGACTCAGAGCAATGAGGGTCCCTAGTTATAGCTTCTACCTCTAGGACTCACAGAAGTCTCACATGATGAAGATCTAAGAACAGTCCTATGGCTCTTGCAAGGGATAGGGGTAACATTTGTAGAATGTGCCCAGTGTACTCTAACTTGCTTTTTGGAAAAGGGCTTATTATCTATGGAAATTGGCTTTGACATGAAAAGGGCATTTCAAGACTACTAACCTGTAATAATCAAGTCAGCAAAATATTTATGGGAAAACAGACACACAAATTACGAGAAGGTGGAGACCAGCTACGCAGCTACAAAAATAGAATGTGCTGAGTATTAGAAAAAAAGCAATAGCAATTTAATGGAGAAAGGACAGTTTTTTCAGTAAATAGTGCTGGAACAGTTGGCATCCAAAGGCAGAACAGATGCAAAAAACTAGATAAAGACATTATACCTTTTACAAAAATAACTCAAAATGAATCATAAACCTAAATGCAAAAAAAGAAAAAAACTTGTAGGAAAAAGAGGAAAACTTATTGGATCTTGGGTTTGGTTAAGGGTTTTTAGACACAGCACCAAGAATACGATCCATGAAGTAACAATGGATGGGTAATGTTACTTATTAGTAACATTAAACAATGCCCATGAAAGTCTCAATGAAGAGAATAAAAATAAAACCCACAAACTGGGAGAAAATATTTGCAAAACATATACCTGATTAGCAACTACTTTCCAAAATTTATACACAACCCTTAAACCTCAACAAGAAAACAAATGACTTAATTTTAAAAATGGGCAAATGATCTTAACAGATACTATCCTTTGCCCTTAGACTTTCATCTTTTGCTAATGGGAGCTCTTTCTATATCATTTTATCTGTTCACCAAATGACACAATTAAATAAACAGCTCATTAAGTATGACTAATTTATCAGCTATTTGACTTGCATTTTAAAATAAACATAATAAAAGAAAGTTTATCTATAAACCTATAAGCAACCAAGATCTTGCTATTTATTTATTTTCTTGTATTACAGAAAATGGTTTGCAATGCTTGGAGGCAGGATTGGTGTACAATAAGCAACAGCACGTTTAAAGAAAAGGACTGTAAGAGGAACACTTCCCACCACCAACCCATGCCCGCCGCCGTCTGTCTGTCAAGGGGGATTTTTATGATGATTCTTGTATTTTGGATACAATCTTATGCGTCTGTCTTTCTTTGTAACTCCAGCTCTCTGAGGGCCAGCTTGTCTCTTTTATATTTGTAACCTCAGTAAGTGAAGCCTAGTCTGACACATCCTGGAGTCTCGGTAAAGATGTCAATTGACTTTATCTCAGATGCAGTAATAGGGGGAAAGGGAGCAAAGAAAATATGTAACAATTCATTTACAAAAGGAATCCAATGCTAATTCTTTCATATGCTATTAGATAACCAACTGACAGAAAATATAAAGAGCTGCAATGGGGTAGATGAATCACCTCTTCAGCTTCCCAAGGTTATGTCTTTACCTGATATTGCGCAAGATCACAACTGAGTATGAAAGAGAGCCTTCTCCTATTTAAAAGAAAATCCAGGTTAGTGTTTTTCTTAAAAACACATTCAGACTATTTTTATCATAATGCAATATATGCTTCATGTAGTATGTGATACAGTTGCTCTTTTCAAAGAATATAAATCTATGACTGTACTAGAAGTAGAATATAAAGACAAGATAACCCTTTTTAAAGGAAGAATAAATGGAATACAAGTACATCCAGTCCATACATGCAAAAGCAAATCAAACATTTAGAATTCAATATTATTTTCCCTACAAATTAAAAACATCAACTGCATAACAGAGTGTATTTTCTCCTTATACTGAGATGTCTATTTATGATCTTAGAGAGTCTACACACAGAATATTTAGTCACAGACTAATATATTAAGAAAACACAAACACATGAGTTATTAAGATAAGGCACCTGAATGCCCACAGTTTGCGGCTAAGATTATAAAATTTGATGCTCTCTTACTGCAGGTATTACGTCACTAAAAACAGTTATTTTGCATCTTCTTTTACTTTCTGTTGTCCATTAGGTAATGTGATCTATTAAGAGATGATATTTTATCATCTTTCTCTAAAATAGTCACATTATCTGCAGGGCAGGTGTTCAGCATACTAAACCATTTCTAGACATAGTAGTAAAAAATAATGAATGATGTTTGACAAGCTTAAAAATTATCTTTTCAGAATAATTTCCTGGAGGCATATCTTCGAGAATTTAAAAGAAAAATCTTAAGATATTCTTGATTGCCTGGCATATTGCGTCAAACATTGGATTTATATTGCAGTGAAGCCTTATTTTTCTTTTAAAAAAATCTGAGCAACTATCTATTAACATTTTGGCTCATTTCAATACAGTACTGTAAATTTTGGAATAAATCTCAGACCAGATCCTAAAAAGTCACTGCTGCATCTAAACAGAACTTCTGATTCATCCTCACATTCTTTAACAGATGGAAAATAAAGTATTTTCTCCTGAAAGGAATTCAGATTGCTTTCTATATGAAGTGTCTCATCCTGTTTTAAGATAATTTGCTGATTTTCCCCCCAAAACTTGTATATATTTTATCTCAATAGAAAGTCTTTATTAACAGATTAAATTTGGTTCATGCTGAGTAATTTTCTACTTCTTGTTGCTATTATTATTTTCTAGACATATGCCAACACCATGTGCGTGTGTGTGTGTGTGTGTGTGTGTTTCAAATACTGGAATTTATAATTTTATTTTTTCTTTGTAGAGAAGGAAAGATTCTGATTATATCTGATTCTTACATTTTATGATACTCTTCATCAAACTGGCCATAGAGAAAGCCCAGATCTACTTGGAAATACCATTTTTGTTAATCTACATTACATAGTTGGAAGAAACTTAAGGGCAGTGTTTTGTTTTGATGCAATAGCCTTTTCAAATCTCCACAGAATTATGGGTAATGATTTTGTGTGATACCCTTCTATGTACAGGGCAGGAGATAATTTAAAGTTGGTATGTCTCCAAGTGATGCTAAAAGTTTAAGTCACAGCTTTCTTTGGTTAGGATCTATATCGGATCTGTTTTTTCCAAATATTATTCTACTCATTATAACATTTAGTCAGTTTTATATACACATATAAAAAATATCCTGAAAACATGACCATATCAGTATAATTCTGAAATACTGTTGCTTAAGAAGTAAATATGATATATGCTTGGAAAGACACACTTCCGAATATGTTTCTTACTAGGGAGATTAATCAAATTTAAAAATAGTTCTTTTGGAGACTATTACACTTAATTTACTTGGAAATCATCCTGTGTTGAATCTGTTACTACTACCTGGATAGGAAAGAAGCATCATAGGATATTTTTATGGCTAGAGGAGATGAAACAATTATCATCAAAACATTTAGAGTACTGTTTATAACATGTAGAGAGTGTAATGAGCAAATGGTTTTTGTACAAACTTTACATGTGGAGATCATGATAATCATTTGAAAATCACTTATTTCTGTTTAGAATCTGTCAATACCTACCAAATTGCTGGTGAGGAAGATCATCATCAATGTCCTCAGCATTTCAAGGTATCATCTGGTTATGGATTACAAAAGAAATCACATCAGCAAAGAACACAGTTTGGCTTACTCCTGTTGCTGGCTAATTGAAAGTACTCCTTGCATATTGAGGGTGTAGTTGAAGACACCTTATGAATGCGAAAACCCACAGTGCCTGTGCCATTCCCCAGGTGGTAGGAATGTCTGTTGCTCTCACCAGTCCAATCAGGGCTGCTCCTGCTGGGTGCTGCCCCTTTATTCTAAGGGTCATCATTCTTAACCTCTGCTGACCACCAACAAAAGCCACTGAGTGGCGAATCTGGGCATGGCTCTCAAAAATTTGGAAGTTGTCTTCATGTCATTTAATGACAAGTGTTTGGGGGCTTGCAGTTTTGACATTTCTTTGATGTTTTCTTTGATTTTGCTCTCACCGTGTTCAGGGATAGAGTCAGATATGCAACAGTCACTAAACTTTGCTTAAAAGTACTTGTGAGAGATGCATATGTCATGTATGTTCACCTACAAATTTTTGTAATTCAGTAGTTAAAACTTGAATTACATTAAACTAACTGGAAGCTTACTTTTCAGGCTCAAGTATAAAAGGGCTCTGGTGCTCCATTTTTGACCAGGGAGAGGTTTCACTAATAAATATGATAGAAATTAAAATTATTTTATAGATTTAAAGATTTGTATTGAATATGTAGAAATTGGATATGATGATTCTGTTTTTACTGACAAGCTGCAGCCAGTGCTCTTTGGAATCTGTATCTTATGTAAGGACTCAGTTCAATCCCGTGTACAGAGGTTTTGGGGAAAATTCTGCCTCGTGGTTCTGACTCTGAGTGCAGCTGTGCAGCTCCTGAAGAACTGATGTGCTTGCCTCTAGTGAAACTTCTGTTCTGTGTACTCTTACAAGACTTAGGGGGGTAGACAGGTGAGGCTTTGCCGAGATTATAGAATGGATTGTTTGACTGTTTCTGTACCTGCCTACTAATAAAGGCTTGTAGGTGTAGCAGAAGTCAGTCTGAATGTTTTGTTCAACACAGATGGAATAAAGCAGAAAATGGGAAAACAGGGAAAGTATTTATATGGTTTTTATGCATCTTTGCAAATAGCAATAGTCCAGTTATTTTCAATGTTGGAAATAATGTTGGAAATGTCCCTAGGTCAGTTTGAATGGATAACAGCCAACAAGTATAGTTCAGAATCTCTAGAAAAACTGTAATCATTGATTGCATTTGTGGTCCCTAATTTTTATTCTCCGAGAATGAGTTGTCATGAAAGTAATTCTAAAGGACCCATGTAAAGTGACTGAAGCTGGTACACGCAACAAGTACGTCTGTAGTGTACGGTGAACGATGTTCAAGTCACCCCTGTGACCTGGCTTGATCATGTCTCCCTAGCTTCTCTTCTGTCACACACCATTTTTAAAGGGACTTACTGTTTTTCCACATAGGTCCAGACACAGCCAAACTCCTTATCCTGTATGTTGATATCCCCACTACGCAGAAAACACTGAGCCCTCTGAGCTACACATGACTAACAGTAGAGGACTTACTCAGTTTCATATTGAGCTACAGACAATTTGGGGGAAACATTGGTTTTTAAAGAGAATGTATGTTCAATTGGGTCTCCAAAAGATATTTCTTCCTTGTTGTCAGGTATGATACCTGAAAGTATGATCTAATCCCTTTCAATTTAAACAAAAATAAAAACTTTTTGGTATTTGTACTTTAAAGAAGTATTTAAACTCATTAAAAACATAGCAAAACATGTCTTATTTCTAAAAGCACCATTTCTTTGTGTGTGTGTTTACACACGTGTGTGTGTGTGAATGTTGAAAATGTTCTTCACCAACACATGTGCCGGGGCTCTATCTTGGGTTGCCAGATAAAATACAGGAAGCTGTTTAAAGTTGAATTTCAGATAAAAACCAAAAAATATCCTAGTCTAAGTATGTTCCAAGCAAGATTGCAGACATACTTATGTTGTAATAAGGGTTGTTTATCAGAAATTTATTTTAGTTGATGTCTGATTCTGTAACCTAGATGTTACACAAATATATATACACTCAATTATAGTTTTAGACAATTTATTCCTTAAAATTCATGTGCATTACGGCAAGCATCTTTTTTTTATCTGTACAATTTGAGGATTTGTTTTTACTGAAAATTTTGATTAGCGCCTCATTTCTTCAGATAACAACACACATCTCACTTTTCAATTTCACTTAGCTTGGATCTTTTAGTTTAAGAATCTTTTTACTTCAAAATCAGCATAAAGCCAGAAATAAATTCTTCTTATGGATAAAATGGGGAACCAAACTGTAACCTCAGTGATTTGGAAGCTCGGCTTCCCATCAACTAGCCAGTCTTTGCTTTCAATTTCTTTCTTTCTTCCCTTCCTGTGCACAGTATTTTAGGTCTTCTGTTTTTAATTTTGTTAGTTGAATTAGTTTGTAAGAGTTGGTTTTTCCATTTTTCTTTTCTGAGTTTTCTTTGTCATGTTGCTGAGGTTAACTGCTCTGTGCTAGATTCCACAGTAGGGAGTCCTCTCTACTCTCTCTGCAAATGTGAAGTATTCTGTGTTCTCAGCAACTGCATGATCAAAAGCATCTCAGTGTACATGTTTTTAGTTTGCTGCACTTAGAGATAGTATGCTTACTAACATTATTCTATTAGTCCTCACAGTACCCTGAAAGAGTTTGCTGTCCTGCTGGAGTCTAAATGATGCCATGATCATAAAGACACAGAGGAAGTTTTCAGAACTTCTCCAGTTGTTGAAAAGATCTCTTAGAACTCTGCCGCTTCCTAGACTCTCCCCTGATTCAAAATTCAGACCTGTCTTTCTCTCCTTGTCTGCTCTTCCAGGCTTCTGCCTGTTCATTATACTAGTGAACATCCCTCCCCCAATTATTTATACTTCAAATAAATACCACTATGGTCTGTTATTTTTAAATCAGTACAATTAATTTTTAATAAAGTATCAGCTTGATGATGAAGCCTGGCCTTAAAGTTTCAAGTATCAACTCATCATTTAACTGTGCTACTTTGAGCAAGTCATTCAGGATTCAGGATTTTCAAGTGAGAAGCACACGATTTATTCCAGAGTGGTTATAAGAATTCAGAATAGTGAACATAAAGTACCTGACATTGCCCACTGCTTAGCATCCACTCAGTAGCTTTCATTTTCATTATTAGAGCTAATGTATTGAGACTGGGTCTCCAGTTGCTACACACAAGTAACTTGCAGAAGTATTAGAAGAAATTTAACTTTGTATTATCCTCTCTCATTAATAAATACTTATTTGTAAGACTTTGGCAGAAAAAAAATCTCATCAAATCTTAGTTTTCTCATCTAGAAAATGACATAATAATATGTGTATTACAGATATAAAAATTAAATGAGATAAAATTGAAGATATAAAGAATAGTGCTGGTAGATAGGAGGTGATAATTTAATATTAATAAAAGTATTAAAATGGAGAATATCTGTTAGGAATTTTAGGAGTATGCTTTTGAAAGCTCTTACTGGTCTATAAGCTTACTTGTAAATATTTTGAGTGTACTAATTAGTAAGCACTATAATTATTTTTGTTCTTAGGTCTTCTAAATTGTGTAATTTACATATGTTAAAATGTCACTCATTGGGGAAAATGTAGATTTGAAAAATCTTGACAGAGTCCTAAAAAGTTATGTCCTGATTTCAGCATTTGGAAGGAGGTTCTGAAGTGAAATGGGTTCACGCTTCAGTCGACACCCCCTGCTCACTTAGCTTGTTAGCTGGTTTTTAAGAAACTACCTGGGGCTAAGTGCAAGTTCAAGGCCCTGTGCTTGTTTCAGGGATTATATTTTACTTTTCACAATAATATGTAAGGAATTGTAAGTTTATATAAATATTACCTTGGCTTTTATCTGCCACTTTGAATTTCCATTTTGTCTTAAAAATCAATTTGTTTCTATTGTTTTGTCAAAGTTAAGGTTTAATGTCTTTCTAAGAACTTCTGGTCTAAGTTTTCATAATTCATATTAGTTGGGCATGACGGTAGTGCATGACTGTAATCCCAACACTTGGGAGGCTGAAGCAGGAGATCACCACAAGTTCAATACCTGCCTGGACTACAGAGTGAACTCGTGGCCATCCTGAATTACATAAGGAGAAGCTGCCTCAAAAACCAAAACCAAAGTCAAAAATGATGCAAAAATTCACATGCGGGTGGGATACAATAACTGCAATTTAACCAAAAACACGACTTTGATTTTATACCAAGAAAAAAAGGGAAGAAATGGAATATTGTATTTATCATCACCTTATGAAATTTTACTTAATTCTTCTTTGTCTTAAAGTGACATATATAAATTGTATGTTGAAATAAATGATTCAATTTGATGATGGGAGGAAAGTTTGCTCTTTGACCTTTTCTCCCACTTTTTCTAAACACTCTAGCCTCTTTGAGGCTTTTAACAGGATTCTTTTCTCCAATACAATTTTATTAAAGCTATCCATACTGTATTTAATGCTCCAGTTACACATTAAAATGAACCAGTAAAGTAGCTTTACATCAGAAGTGGGAAAGATAAAACTGCTATTTACTTTAAATACATGAAAAGTAATTTTAATCACACTTTTCACTTAAACTCAACCATAATACAATTAACTTCTCCCTACTGACATTAATACAAAAACCCTACAGAAATCAATTTCAGTTTTGATGGGGTTTTGTGTCATTTTCTGAGAGTAGATTTTGGCCTAAAAATCTGTTTGAATCACTTCTACATCATCCGGGAATGTTTGCACCCTTGGTGGGGAAGATAAAATGAATACAGGGTGAAGACAGAAATTCTTCTTTTCACTGCACACAGTTTTTTTCCCCCTCACTTCCTTCTTGAACATGTAAATGAGTGCCTTTGTGATAGGTAAAATCAGAGGTAAAAATAGTGCATACTAATTCCTTCTCCTGGCTTTGAATACTTCCACAAAATAAAGTTGCTAAAAGCCACAGACAGAATCTTTGTACATCTGGTGACATAGAGAGGAGTGCTGCATGTAACTTTGGTAGATCTTTATACAAAATAAATTAAACACACATCACTTGCTTCTGTAACCCGACAATCTCCTTGCCATCAATCACCACAGAACTCAAACTCCAGGCACAGGAGTTTAAGGCGAGGAGACCTCCCTCAGGTCTCCCTGGCGAGACCGGCATCCCCAGAGGTGAGCGTGCTGGCCGCGCATCCGCACTGAATCCTTCCCTGGGCTGCTCTGGGAGGAGTGGACATGATGATTCCCTCTCAGGTCGGTGCACATCCCATGACTGCTAAACGAAGGAGATCCAGAGCGTGGTGCGTGTCCTTCAGTTAGAGATGACCGTGTAGGACCCCAGCACCAGAGCTCTTCGCAGCAGCACCTGTGCCTTCCAGGCAATTCAGCTTCTCCCTGCCTGTACTCTTGCTTCCTTACTATGTCTCGGTGTAGCTAGTGAGCGCCTTCTCCGATAAACTTCTGACCTTTTGGCCTTTAGTATACTTATGCAGTGGCAGGGTTGAAGTTACATCCATGAAGAAAACGGGGCACACCAAGAATTTTCTTCCATTTTCTGACTGAATAGTAAGCGGATGATGAAAATAATGTTAAATTGGGTACAAATGGGTTTTCATTTCCATCAAGAAACCCAGGCTAGGCCTTTCTAATGTGATCTACTCCATACTCTCCAAGGCTCAGTAATATTTGTTTTACTTTTTAAAAGATCTAAAATGTATTCTGCGCCTTACAGACAAAAATGAGTAAATAAGTGCAAGTGCGTTGGGCATATTAGCTCATTGATGAGATACATACTTTTTCTCTCCCTATTAAATAAGTGAGGAAAGTAAAATACAGACAGTGTTCATTTCCCCCAGGTTGCATAGCCAGCAAAGGGATAAACTGAGTTTGAAACTCAGCCACCTTGCATGATTCAGAAAAAAAGGAAGAGGGGCGTGAAGGTTTTCAGGATCAGTAAGGGAGAAACTAAGGATACTGAGCTACGGAAATATATCCTAGCGACTGTGTGGTTAGTGATTCGATACGTTGGTGGTAAAGCACCAGGCCAGGGCAGTAGGTTTTTACTTACGTGAGTGCAGTCAGTGAATTGCTTTAGGAAAGAAATGGACAGGATAGCAAGAAAGATGGCTCTCAGCTATCATTTGAAAATGTTACTCTACCAAGAAATCTGCTGTTATCTAATATGGCTGTTACAGGATGTTTTAACTCTATCTTTAGTTTTTGGGCTTAATATGGTTTCTCAATGAAAAAGAAAAAGATGGCCCACGTGAGTTTTAATGTATAGAAATGAATGACTTTAATGGCTGCAAATCTGAACTTTTGAGGTTGAGAAATGGAAGCATTTCTGAGTTAAATGACTTGTTTGGAGAATTATTTATTTTAGAACAAGCTTCAGGCTTATTTTCTTTTAATGGAAGATAACATGAAGCTGGCTATTCCTCCTGGAAAACAGATTACCTGAGCACGAAACCCCTATGAGAGTCAAATACCAAGAGAGTGAATTTTAAAGATATTTAGCAAAGAAATACCTTTAGAAAAGAGTTAACTAATAATGATCAAATTAGCTCTTTTAACTTTCTGTGACAGAAATGTACTATAAGTAACATTGCTATGAACAACTAGTTGTAAAAGTGGTGTAGTTTAAAGGAGACTTATGAGAACCTTGTGAAGTATAAGACCAAGTGTAAATAGTTTTTGCTCCTATAGCCACTGTCATTTTGTCATTTCTTCTACCTTTCACTTTTAATTATCATACCAACAGTTGTCCTTTCCCTCTGAAAGTAGCAACTTTCTGTTCATTTAAAAGTAACAGTGACCCCCAAAATAATGGATTCTAAAAATAAATTAATAATAAAAGCTGGGTGTGGTGGCACATGCCTTTTATCCCAGCACTTGGGAGGCTGAGGCAGGAGGATCATTGTGAGTTCGAGACCAACCTGGTCTACAAAGTGAGTTCAAGTCCAGCCTGAACTGCTTACTGAGACCCTGTCTCAAAAAATAGGGCTGGGGATTTGGCTCAGTGGCATAAGTGCCTGCCTGGAAGGCACGAGGTTGTGAGTTTGATCTCTGGTACCAAATAAATAAATAAATAAATAAATAAAATAATAATAAAGACAAGAGAAAAACTACATTCGTGGTATGAAATGAGTAAGAATAGAATAATTCTGTTCTTATATCACTTATTCTCATTAATCTGATTAACCTATATGTAAAGGTAAAATTCTTGATTTGAAGTATAAACACATAAAATAATTCATCATCATTTATTTGAATATTCTTCTAAAGCAAAGAATTTTAAAATAAATTCTAAACATTGATTTTTATGCTGTATCTGGATTCTTGGATTTGCAACAGATTTCATTGGCTTCCACTAATGAGTGCATTATTATTTTTTCTTTCTTATAGTAGCAATAATTTTCTCTCTGTGTATCATAGAATGTATGACAGAGCCAAGGTTGATTGTTTAGCATATGTGAATGCCTAAATATTCTTGTCTTTCTGTCCCTAGTCTCTTTTATTTTCCACCATGTTATAATCATTTGCCATTTTCACCACTGGATATTTTCACACCCATTTTCTTTATAGCAGTTTGAAATATATTTACACGAAATTATTTTCTCTGGTTTTTATTATGCTACTCTCCATAATTTTTTACTTGTTATATATATTTTTGAAATCTGATGTGTTTATCCTCTTTCTACTACAGAATTGTTTCAAGTGTTTTTCTTTTTGCTCATTAAATTTAGCTTAAATGTACTGCAGTCTTGTGTGATCTCTTTTCCAATGCTCAGACCACCTGTGATTTTTCCCTCAGGGTCCTAAGGAAATCCCCTGAGAGAGTTACCTCATGACTCACCGATTCATGCTTCTGAAGGCTAAGAAATGGAATATGACGGCAGGGATTCCATGGTACGTAAAGAAGTCTCAGCCATGTGCATCACAGTACTGGACAGGTGCCCCCCAGTTCATGGTGAGATTATGTCTTGATAAACTCTTTACACGTTGTAAAATACTAATCAAAATGCATTTAATGCACCCAGTGTAACGAAATCCTCACTTGGCAACATAGTGCACTGTCAAGTATCAGTTGTTTATGACATTTAATTAATTAATTGATTAATTTATTTCTGTGTTTGATAAAGGTAAAGATGACATTTGAGACCATACAATATTTGCCATTGAAGACACAGATATACAAATTTAAAGCTAAACATTTTCCTAAATGTCATCGTTGAAATCAATAGTGAACTCTAATTCATTGATTTGAATAAACTAACAAATAATGGCTTATATTTAGCAGTATTTTCTATCTTCGAGAACATTTCAAAAAGTTTTCTTATATGAATTAACGTGTTGTATCTGTAAAATATTTAAAGGGTTCAGACACTGTGCTTATCTCCACTTTATAGATGAAAAAGCAGTCACAGGACAGTAATTTGTCAGTTAGTGAAATGTGGAAAATGATAGCCAGAATTTGACCATATGTAAACAAATACATAGATATATATTTAGGGATATTATATTTGTTTAGATAGTGCCTATTTTATATTTTAATGATCAGTTTCGGGAATGTAGTTTTATTGTAAATTTAGAAAAAAGAGCATCTTCCAGCAGAGCAGGCCTGTGGAGACCAACCGAAGGGAAAACGGAAATCATAGCAGTCAGATGTGAAAGACTGCAGTTACTAAAAGAATTATACTCTTCTAAGTCATTGGTTTTGCTTAATGTCACTGATTTTAAAGCTTCCATTTGCATAGAAAACCCAGATTTTTATTCTTTGGGTAAAAATTATACCACTTATGTCAATTTTTTAAGTGATGGGGAAACTGAAACTAGAAGACTATTGAAGAAACTATAGTGATAAATGTTGGAAACCAGAGCCGTGCCAAAAGTCAGGAAGGTCAGAAGCATGGAATTATTTAAAATAATCCACAGATAAAATTTTAGCATCTGTTGGGAGAGCTATTTTTAAAGGAGAGAAGAAATAAGAATGAGAACTTTAAATTACTTCTCCTAAATATGTGTGTGCATTATATATGGTCATAGTGGTTTTCCTACAGCTTTGTATGAATAGATGAATAGCCTAAGGGTAAATCACAGTTTTTAACTTAGTGTATGAACTGTGGAACAGACTATTTCATGTGAAAAAGAAGTTTTGTGGCAATAAATGTATAGCTTAGGGGTAAATCACACTTTGTGACCTAGCATGCTAGAAACTCTTATATGAAAAAAATCTGTGTAGCATCTATTAAATTTTATTAAACTATCACTTTCTATACAAGGGAAAGGCACATCTTCTCTTCTACTCTTGGCCTTTATATTGGACAAAAATTTTTGAAATATGTTGGTAATAATTTTGTTATATATTACCAATATGAAATCACATGGCTCACTGCTAGATTGGGAATATGTCTTTAATGATCAGGGAGCAGAAAGTTAGAGTCAGAATTGAATAACATTTTGACAGATTGCATTAATGTAAAATACACATACAATTGAATTTTCAGTTTCCATTAGAAAATCCTGATTTTCTGCTATTCTTTCAACTTTGTGTCATTATTTTATGTTTTTTGTTTTATTAATATAAAGGTATTTCCTCAGTGAAGAAGGTGTCCAATATCAAGAGTATGGGAAAAGCTCTTAAATCCAGATCCTTTGGAGTCTACTGGAGGAAGATCACTGCTTTGAGAGCATCCTGGGCAATGTAGTGAGGATGCTGTCTTCAAATTAAAAAAAAAAATAAAAATAAGAAAAAGGTCTGAGGGTGTAGTGCTTGCCTAGCAGTCACAAAGCCCTGAGTCCAATCGAATAAAATAAATAAATAAATAAATAAATAAAGTATAGGATAGATGTGAATAAGAATAGAAAGATATGTTAATTGCTTCATTTAATTTATTTAGTATTTCTGTCAATTTGCTTATTCTTCAGAAGTCTGAGTGCTCTCCATTTGGGGTACTCCAGCTGTATTAATCAGTTATGAATTATATAGGACTTACTTTCTCTTGTTATACATTTTTGGAACATTGCAGTCATCCATAAATTAAACAAAGAAGCACAGGACATCACAATTTAAAAGAAATAAAATTTTGAAAGGTAGGGCAAGTACTGAATTTTTCAATTAAATTGTTTCTTCTATTCCTTTCTTTAACATATTTGGTTTACATTAAAATTTGGCATTTTAATCATGATGCTGTGAGTGAATGCCAAATGAAATCTCCACCCAGTGTACCTCACTGATAAGAGATATGAAATATGTTACCTTTTTTACTTTTCAAAGTTAAAAAAAATCATCAGGCACTGTTTTCTGAATTAATAAACTCCTTGAATTTATTAGTTTAGAAGTATAAAATTTTATGGGGTTTTAAACAATGCATTTGCCTTTAATTTTTTAAATTACCATTCATTTATAGTTGTGAAATAGTTTAGTTTATCATGTGATGATAGCTGAGTGACACCAACGCATTTCACCAGTCAATACACGCCATCCTTTGCTGGGAACTTGAGTATTCTTTGTTATAACTCGTGTAAGTGGCTGAATTTCTTTCTCGTACTACTTTACAATGTGCAGCCAATCCTAAAGCTAAATTTGGGTCATAATTCCATGAGCATAACTGACATCCATGTCTTTGTTCACACATTTCCACTGTCCTGTCCTGCAGTTCATTGTCTTCTACTATGTTTCAGCATCTGACATGATGTTAAAACAATTAATCGTTCATTAACCAAGACTATTCTCTCCCTTTTTGAAAAAATTATAGTTTATTATTGGTTTAAATTATATGGTCTTATAATTACTGGTAAAGTTACTCATATTGGTATCTATTTTGAAGTTGTCTCACTGTTGATTTCTTCTGTCAAAGGTATGTGCTTTGTAATGACAACAGTGTTGGTGTTTTACTCTTCTGTCAATATATTTTAGCAATTAGCACAGTGAGTAAAATACTTCATTAATAAACTTTAAAATGTAATTATTCTTCATTTTGTCTTTATTTTTGTTCTGATACTCTCTCTTTCTGGAATATAGTATTTACCACTTCTTTGACTATTTTTATATAATGTGAATAATGAGCTTTCTGAAACTCTTAGATATTTTGGATTCATTCACATGCATCACATTACTAAGCATATCATAAAAAATGAAATACTCTGGATTGCTGGTTTTAGTTTCTCTGGTAATTATGATTTTACTTACAATACAAGATTAGCAGGGTACACATTCATCAACAGATGTATGGATAAATAAATTATGGTATTTATACCCAATGGAGTATCACTGCCATAGAAAGGATAAATTTGAGTAATTTGTAGGAAAATGGATGTACCTTGGGTCTATAATCAGACATACAAGCTTAAACATTACATGATTTCTCTTATATGTGGAAATCAAAATCTAAATGAAATAAAGAGCAAAATAAGAAGTAATAGAAAACAGGAAGCTCTTTTTTTTTGTTGTTTGTATGTTTTAGTACCAAGAATTGAACTCAGTACCTTGCTCTTGCCAGGCAGGCACTTATGCAGCTGAGCCATATACCCTGACTCAGGAAGCCAGATCTTTTGCAAAAGGGGAGGGAGCAAAAGATGGAGGGATGGGGTAGGGGAAAGCACATATTAAAAAAAATATTAAAAATAATTAAAATATGTTCCGTCATGTTCCAAATCTCCATGATGAATGCAATCATGTACTGCAGACATGTACCTCTAAAGTTAAAAAAAAAAATTCAGGCATACTTATGACCTAAAGATAACCACCTAAAAAAATATCTGTTTGATATAGAATCAAAAATCCCTTTTGTAGTTTTAAGAGAATGCAACGTTGCTGAGACTGTAGATACTAGAGAGTGGTGCAAGTAAAAGAAATTGTAAATATATATATATATATAAAATATAAAATTAAAACCAAATTATTAATATAAGTATGTCTATCTTACTCAAGATGGAATGTTAAGCCTTGTGTGCAGATCTTTTCAAGTTATTCACACTGAAATGCAGTGTGGGGGAAAAAATCAGAGTGAGTCAGCCTTATCCACACAACCAATGTAAAATGCTGAATTGCTAACACAGGTATTTTAGTTAAAGGTGGGGAAAATATAACTCATTTTGTGGGCCACCACCACCATTTTTATTATTATTAACATGATTTTACACAGGTAAAACAGAGTCAAAATCATTATTTTTTAGGAAGTGGAGCAGGCAAGCACACTATGAATCTGAATAATTTCTGGAAGCATCATGGTTCTGTTTCTACTTGCTGAGTGTTGAGTTGTTTATTTCTTTGTTTTTAAGCAATGCGTTTATGACCTAAAACTTGCCAGCCACAAAGCAGCAACCCTTTTATTCTTTCTTAACCTGCAGTGGCCTCACTGCCACAGCGTTATGACTTTCATTCAGCAGCAGGCTTGTTTTAGGACTACAATGAGTGCAACCTCCTGCTCAAAAAATGTGCTAAAGCTTCTGGCTGAGCCTTAAGACATTTCAGAAGCGCTTCCTCGCAGGAAAGAATAGGCACCAAGCCAGCTACTACGCACATGCATAAATCTGTCAATTATCAGGAATCTGGCACCAAATTCATGTCACTTAGGAGAAAAATATTCTGAGAGATTATAGTTCTAGCACAGAACCAGCTATTTGTTTTTTGTTTTGTTTTTCATGAATAAGGCTTGCAGTTTGATCCATTAAAATGGACAGACCAGGAAAAGAGAGAAAGGTATGCAATTGTGAAAAGCATTCATAGTATGGTAATACTGTTTCCTTTGGTGGGGGCAGATTACAATCTCTTGAATAGTAGAAAATGTTAATTTCTGAAATATGAGTATCGATGAATTTTTACAGCAGATGAAAGCACACAATACTGTAGCTTCAGCTTTCCCTCTTTTGATCATTCTTAGTAGCTCTGTGCTTCACTGGTGTCAGTGGCCATTTTGAATTGGTTGTGGGTGGGTTTTGCCAAATTAAGGAGATGGAAAAAGAACAGAGCCAAAGAAACCAAAACTGTACGGTCTACTGTGGGAAATAACTGACCAGCTGCTAAACAAAATTAAAGGCGATCATATCCTAATTTAATCACTTCCTTGAGGCCTTACTTAACCTGACAGCTAGTAAACTGTCTCTGCCCTGTGGAAGACCTCTATACTTGAGTGCAAAGTGTCTTCAGTTCATTTTCTTTGTGCCCAGTTTGTGCGTGAATTTCAAATTCAGAGCTCAGTACTTTCAAGGAAATGTGACTTCTGAGATTCTGAAACATGTAGGCAGCCCATGCAACTCTAATGAAGAGAAAAGAAAATGTTTCTAAGACAATTATACTAAACGCAGCGAACAAGTAATGATGAGATAGGCTTTTCAAAGCTTTTAGGTGCAAATCAAACCTCCTTAAAGAGGAAGCTTGCAAATTATTCAGTATTATACTTAGAAGAATGTGTTCCTAAAGCTGAAATTTACAACATTTTTCTCTGATTTTGTCCAATTTATCTAAGTTGGAAGATGATTGATGATTCATCCTTGAGTATTTGTTCTTAGCAAAGTTCCTAACATGAAGGCAATTTCAAAAGTAAGAATGAAAGCACCATGTTTGGAGTAATTCTGAAGGTTTTTTTCTTAACCACAGCTCATTAAACCTGGTTGAAAGTAAAATTTACTTCAAGGTGGGCTGCTCTTGAGCAACCCACATAATGCAGTTGCTAAAGCAAATACATCAGTCTTTTCAAGCTCCCATCGCTATTTTTATGAATCCTTCTAGAATTAAATGCACTTTAAAAATTTTCCACTATCAAAATTGTTTTTTCATGCTTTTTTATTATTTCAGTTATATCAAATAATTATTAATACCACATAAGACAATTTTAAATGGAAGCTAATGTTAATGTAATGAATATAGTTGAAACATTTTTTAAACTGTATACTCACATATATTTCTAAGAAGTAGTAAAGAGAGTGTTAAACTGCTCCATTTCTCATTTCTATAATTTTATCTTTTTGCAAATATGGTATCTTGTGAATACTTGGAGAGGACACATGCTCTGTTGCTGCTCAGGGGAGGCACTGTATAAATGTCAGTTCTGTGATGTAAGTTGATATTGTCTCTCAAATCTTTCATATCATCATTGATTTTTAAATCTAGGTGTCCTGTCCATTGTTGAGAGAGGTGTTGGTTTCCAAATACAATTCTGGATTTGATTAGTTACCATTTTAATTCATTCAGTTTGTATTATTTTGGTGGATTGACAGTTTAATTATTGGGTATCCCTTCATTTTTCTGACAATTATTTTTGCTTTGAAATTCACTTTATCTGAATCAAATATAGAGATTCTTGTATTCTTTTATTAGCATTCACATGATATAATTTTTCCAATCTTTTCCTATGTCATATTTAAATTTATTATAAATTGCATATAGTTGGGTCATGTTTTTAAATAACTTTGCCAATTCATTTCTCTGCATAGGTTTCTTTACAGCATTGACATTTAATGCCACAGAAAGTTAATCAACATGTAAGTTTATAGAGCAAAATAAAACTTAAGTCATAGTAAACAAGGAGATAGACTTTGCAAAGGTAGGAAGAGGTTGGAGAGAGATGTGGGTGGAAGTAAAAGAGATCAAGATGTGATATGTATTTATTTTGTGTTGCAAACGTATACTAACAAAAACATGAAAAATAAAAGGATGCAGTATTTTAGTATACAATCATGAAGACCTAAGAACCTCATGGATTTGGCTTTGGTCACCAGTTCTATGTTACAAGTTATATGAGTTAGGGTGGAGTGCTCGCACACTACCAGAATACAAAAACCTGGAACCTCAACCTTATATCAGTTCTCAGTTTTTGTGTCACAGACTTTTCCTAAAGACTGAAATGAGATATTGACTGCTGTAACTGTGGAATATATAACTCAATAAATCATATCCAGTAGCAGCATAGCAAAAGCTAGAGAGTTAATTTAGAACTATAAATTAATAATACTCAAAAACTAATAATTGAGCATTTATAAAAGATAGTTTAGCTTTTATTATGCAGGGGAAGGAAGGAAATTTTTTCATCTATTTCATTTACATACAGAAACAAATGTTGAAAAATAAGTAAAGACTTCTATTTTAATTGATTGGGTGTCTTAGTTACTTTTCTCTCATTGCTGGGACAAAATATGCAACACCCAAATTTAAAAGGGAAAGGTTAGCCGGGCGTGGTGGCGCACGCCTTTAATCCCAGCACTCGGGAGGTTGAGGTAGGAGGAGCGTTGTGAGTTCGAGGCTGGCTTGGGCTACAATGTGAGTGCAAGGCCGGCCTGAGCTACACAGTGCGACCCTGCCT
>RJWM01022558.1:0-33426 GCA_004363535.1 Dasyprocta punctata
AGGAAGGAAGGAAGGAAGGAAGGAAGGAAGGAAAGAAAGAGAGAGAGGGAAACAGAAAGAGAAAGAAAAGAAGCAGAGAGGTCAAACAGCTTGCAAGAGACCATCAGAGATAGATGGGGAAGCCAGGCTTCAAACACAAGCAGTTCGACTCCAAAGAATTTTGCTCTCTCCCTCCTCCCCCACCGTGTTGCCAGGGTTAAACGGGCTTAATGTCACTCAGGGGCCCGCACGGTGCCAGGCATGCGCACAGCCTTAAGAAAATGTCAGTGGTGCTGTTCTAGCAGCACCGTCATTTTTTCCCAGGAGCAACCTGGTCTAGAAAACAGACTTGGACAAGCTCAACCACCAGGCATGTGTCCTTCAGGGTGACAAGCAGACCTCTGTGAGGGCCTGGCCATCTGCACACCATGGGTCACCTGGCGGAGATGGGCAGGTGGCAGGCGTGCTTCCCCTCTGCTTGCAAAAAAGTCCTCCAGAACAGAAGAGTGTGAAGCCCTTTCTAAAGATGCACACAAGCCCTGGGCAGCAGGAGCACAGGCGGGGTAGGGGCTAGAAATGGGTCACGCTTCAGAACCTCCCTTGTCTATTGTTCTGAACTCTGAATGCATGGAAATCAGGTTGCCAGTGGGGGTTACATTCCAAGCCAATCCACGGAAGTCTATCTGACGCATTTTAAAGCTCAGTGAGGAAAATCATGCTGCCAACCAAAGGGTGTGCCAGGAGCGGCACCTGTGTGAGAGAAGAGGAGGAGAAGGGAAAGAAAGAAGAAAGTGTCTTTCCTGCCATAGAGGAAAATTGACTTATAGTGCATTAGTTATGTTTTGCTATGTAATACATCATCCCAAAATCTACTATCTTAGAGCAATCAGCTTTCTTTTCTTGTTTGAGACAGAGCCTCACTGGGTAGACCAGGCTGGCCTTGAAATCGCTTTGTAGCCCAGACTAGCCTGGATCTCATGGCAATCCTCTTGCCTCAGCCTCCCAAATTCTAGCATTACAGGCAAGGGCCACCATACCCAGCCCTGGGCAATCAGTATTATCATGCAGTCTCTGCGTCACCTGACAGTAACTCAGCTAGGTAACTCAGCCTAGGATCTCTTTCCAGGTGTCAACCAATGTGAAGTCACAGAAAGGCTTTGCAAGGGCTGGGGGGTCCCCTCCAACCTGGCTCACGCGGGCTGAAGGCTACAGCTCCCACTCAGGGTCTTTCCTTTGGGGCTGCTTGAGACCCTCGTGACATGCTGGCTCCACAAGTTCAAATGCTCCCAGAGCAACAATAAGGAGGGAGCTACAACGCCATCTATGATCAGTCTCATAACTCAGTCACCTCTTCATATCTGTCCTTATAGGTCCCTCGCTACTACGTTCTGCACACGAGCAATAGGCAAGGAATTAAGATGCCCTTCTTGAGGGACAGAATTGGGACAGAACTTGTGAGTCTATCTCTAAATCACCATCTGGAGTTTCGCTGTCCGCCCACAATATTCCAGCACCCAGGGAGACGGGTGGTAAAAGCTGGGATGCAGAAGTGTGACCTCCCCGCTCCTCACCAACACTTGCTGAGTACCCAAGACAGGCCCTGCTCTTGCCCCAAGCCCTGCTCGTGCTTGAAAATGCCCATCCCTTTCCTTAAAGGAAATGTTATTTGAAGAAGTTACAGTCAAGAGACCATGACCACAGTTCTAAAATGCATATTCTATTCCTTTGTAGCAGTTTAGTAGAATTTCAGGAAAAGTAAATGGAATTTAAAAATACAATAAATAAATATCAACAACCAACTCCCAGACTGAGTGGACTGAGACATTTGGGGCTAGGAAAGCACCCCCCAGATACCCACAGTCTTCACCTGATGAGAGCCAGGGTGTCCAGGTCAGTGAAGTTCTGGCCCACAGTCTCTCCTCCCAAGTTTAGGAACCAGGGTCCTACGGTTCAGGTTCTAACTCACATGGTGCCTGCAGTCCCTTAGGGGTACGGTGGGCATTCAAAATAAGTGACTGCCCCAGCATCCAAACACAGTCAGAGCTTCAGCGTTAGAGGCAGAAGATCCTAAGGTTTCACCTGAGTTTCCAGAGGAAAACACCGCTTCTCGTGACCTTTTCATTGCACTTTCTGTGACTTGCAACTCAGTAAGACGCAGACTGTTATAAAAACGCAGCATTAAAGCCAGGTGTGGTGGCACATGCCTGTAATACCAGCACGCTAGAGGCTGAGGCAGGAGGATCATTGCAAGTGTGAGACCAGCCTGGACTACAAAGTGAACTCAAGGTCAGCCTGAACTGCATAGTGAGACCCTGTCTCAAAAAAGACAAAAATAAATGAATAAATAAATAATAAAAATAAAAATAAAAACGCAGCATTCATCAACAGCAGATGAACAGGAGTTTGCATCCCAGCTCCAAGTAAGAAGCGAGGGGTTCAGCCTGGCTGACGTGCTCTCCGGCTGGCGCTGGCGCTGCTTTGAATTTTTTAGTCTAGAGATCTAGGAAACATAGAGTCCAAGGAAACACACTCAAAAAACGCTGTACCAAGCGTAACTTCTACTGAATCCCCTAAGCCCAAACAGAAAACCCAGATGACGAATCCTTAAGACTCTGAGGGGAGGGTTACTGTCACTGCATTTTGCCGTTAAGCTTTAGATTTACATCAGAAGCTAATCGGAACTTCACGCTTTTTAGTTTTATTGTCAAACAGAACTACAGGCCAAACGGCTCCCTCGGCCAGATGTTCTGTGCTTGGCTTTAGCCCGCATGAGTTACCTTGGTAGCAGAAGTGGGCACAGAGGACACCGCGAGCTAGTGTTCGCTGGGGGCCAGAACCGCGGACCCGAAGCAGGGCCCTGGCCCCCTACCGGGTTGCCGCGGGTCGGGCCTACTGGACCCCAGCCAGCAGGTCCAGGGGAGACAGCTGCCCGACTCCCCACCTGCTGAGAGCTGCAGAGGTGGGCTTCAGAGGCACATCCTCACCCGAGTGCGGCTCGGGGACTCCCGACTCGCTTGGGGTGCAAATAACGCGGGGTGCATCCCTTGAGAGAGGGCGCGACCCGAGTCCCAGCAGTCTGGGAGCTCACACCCTACACCGGGCGAGGCGGAACGGTGGGCGGGGCAAGGGGCGGAGACGGAGCGGAGGGGCGTGACCCGAATGAGGAGCCAGGGACCAGAAACTAGGACGAGAGGTGGGATTCAGATGAGGGGGCGTGGCCTAGCCCGGGTGCTGCCCCGCCCCCAGTCTGTCCATCCTGCCCATTGGCCGTCTCGCCTCTCGAGCCCCGCCCCAGTTGCCCCGCCCCGCGCCCTCCCGTCGCACCTCCCTCGGCTCCTCCCCCTGCGCACGCGCGGCCCGGCGCAGGGCAGGGAGCGGCGGCATCGGCGGCGGCGGCCTGTCATTCGCGGCGGGCTACCCCGGCCGAGCGCCTCAGTGCTAGCGGCTCTCGCTCGCGGCTCCCGCTTCTCCACTGCCCGGGCCAAGCGGCGACCTCGCCTGAGCCCGCGGCGGCGGGCGACGGGCACCGGCCCGGCCGCGCCTCACGGCCCCCTCGGCCCCCCGCGACCCCACGACCCCGCGCCGCGACCACAGCATGAGCGGGGACGCGCGGCGCGGCCCCGAGGCTCGGGCGCGCGCGTAGCCGGCCGCCATGGCGTGGACGCGCCTGCGGGCGCTGCTGCTGCGGAGAGGCGACGCGGCGCCGCTCTTCCTCAACGACGCCAGCGCCTTCGACTTCGCCGACGACGTGGGCCCGGCGGGGCTGCCGCGCTTCAACAAACTGCGCGTGGTGGTGGCGGCCGAGGATGACGGCGACGCCGGCGACAGGCCCGCCCTCGGCACGCGCCCGGCGCCGCAGGCCGACGACGACGCGCTGCTGGAGCCCGAGCCGCCGCCGGCGCGCGGCCGCCTGAGCCTCGGGCCCGACCCCTGCGACGGCTGCAGCCGGAGGCGCGAGCGCGTGCGACAGCGGCGCGTGCGGGCCCGGCTGACGCTCGCCGCCGCGCTCTACCTGCTCTTCATGGTCGGCGAACTCGTAGGTGAGCCGCGACGCCCGCCCGCGCCCGCGCGCTCGGGCGCCCCTGGCAGACGCCGCAGGAGGTCAAACTTTGAGGTGCTGATTGCACGATGGGGTCGGGCCTCAGGGTCCAAAGTGCAGGGCCAACCTGAGAGCGTCGTAAATGTCGCCTTGATAACTGGCTTCATCTTCCACTTCTTGTCAGACATCGGTCACATTGTCTTCATTATGTGTCGTGTAACTTCCTGTCGTGCATCCCAGCTCTCAGGAGGCTGAGGCAGGAGCATCGCCTTGAGTTAGCGGCCAGTCTAAACTGTGCAGCAAGACTCTGTCTCCGAAAAACAGATTATTCTGAAATGACAGAATCATAGAGTTTTACGGTGTTACCGAAGGTTATTGAGTGCCTGCTCCACCTTTTTCACTGAAAGAGCTATTTTTGAGCCAGGATCTCATTGTGTACTTCAGGCTGCCCTTGAACCCACTGTGTGGCCCAGGCTGGTCTCAAACTCATGACGACCTTACTGCCTCAGCCTCCGGAGTACCAAACACAGGCGAGCACCACAGAGCCCAGCTTTGGAGAGACAGTGAGGCAGGGTGGGGGGTGCTTCTCTCCTGCTGCGTCTCACGATGAACCATTCGGAGGACGGAATTGGTAGTCTTGAAGTTATAGGTAGCAAGATGACGGGCATTTCCTGTCTCATCTCATGCCCCCCACCTGTGGCTTTATGGGACGCACTGGCCTTTTCTCAGGACCCCCAGCACCTTCCCTGTCCTGAAGAACCCGATGGTTGGTTCCGCTACCTCAGTGGCTCCCAAACATCCTGACCTCACCGTGGTAGGCATTTGTGCGTGCGTGTGTGTGTGTGTGTGTGTGTGTGCGCTTGTGAGCACGCGCTGTGATGTGTTCTCGTGTTTTGCAGTTGTGACCACCCACTAAAGTAATTTCGGAGATCACTGTACATGGATTGCCGGTCACAAATCTGCTCCTCCTCCTCCTTTTGGTTTTTTTTTTTTTTTTTTTTTTTTTGAGACAGGGTCTCACTATGTAGCCCACACTGGCCTCCAGTCTGTGGAGATCTGAGTCCTGGTATTACAGGCACGGGTCACCTTTCCCAGTTATAGTCTTTGAATTTAAAATTTGAAGGTAAGGGAATCACATTAATGACTGTTTTTGTTTGTTTTGTTTTTTGATCCAGGAATGGAACTCACAACTTTGCGCTTGCCAGGGAGGCGCTGTATCACTACAGTTTTGCCCCTTAATACCAGTTTACAGTTTATATTAGCTAAATAAAAACACACTAAGATATAATTGGCCTAGCCTGGGCTACATAGAGTTCCAGGCCAGCCTGGACTACACGGGCTCAAAAAAATCAAAAGCAAAAACATAATAGACTTCATTTCACGTCCCAAAATCTGTAATGTTTTGTGAAAACCACAGTGAGTATTTCCTTTCAAATACTGACTGTATTTTCAAATAGGAGAGCATCTCATATAGTGCAGACGTGATGATGCTTAGGTAATTAGTAATATGCAAAGTGTTGTGTAGACGTAAAGTGTCTTGGAAATTAAGCATCTTGTGTAAGAAATGTGGAGTCATAAAAAGTGATATCATTTAAAGGTCTGAAAGAGGAAGGAGACCTGATTTTGAATCTTGGCTTTGCCATGAAACTTGCTCTGAGACCTTGAACAAGGTCTAGTTTTTTCCTTGCACTCGAGAAGTTGTTTTATTTATTTATTTATTTATTTATTTTGAGACAGGCTCTTGTGTAGTCCAGGTTGGCCTTGAACTCACTGTGTAGCCTAGGCTGGCCTTGAACTCACAGTGATCCTCCTGCCTCGGCCTAGGATTACAGGTGTGCGCCACCACACCCAGCTCAGCAAGTAGTTTTTAATCCCTCAGATGGACCAGGTGCTGTGCTGCATGATGCAGATGTATAGTAGAGAACACAACTGTTTCTGCTATCTGAATCATGAATTGGAAGAGAAGACTTTAATGAATAAGCGTGTGACTAAATTTAAAGATCAGATTATCTTAAGTGCTATAAAGAAGAAGAATAAGGTACTGTACTGTAACACAGTAGCAAGTTGGACATTGCTCATTCATGAACCAGGTACATTTGAACAATAAAGTGGCCAAAAGGGGTTATTCAGGCGAAGAGACCAGCATGTACAAAGGTCCCTACAGCCTTCCATTCATTAAAATTAACTGGAAAGAAGACCAGTGCGGTTGGAATGTAGTAAGCAGGAGAGGGCAGATATGCCTGTGTTGATGGGTCAGATTGGATGAATGTAGTTTTCATTCAGAATATAAGGGGAGCACTATTGTGATCCCAGCATTCCAGAGACTGAGGCAGGAGGATCTCTGAGTTGAAGACCAGTCTGCACTACAAAGCAAGACCTCATCTTCAACAACTAACATAAAGAATATGAGGGAAAGCTAGTGAAGGGTTTTAAGCAGAAGAACATGATGGAATTTAGTCTTTTATGTTACTCTGGCTGTTAAAGCATAAACATGTGTAGTGGTGAACACATAAAAATCAGCACTCAGAAGCCTGAGGCTGGAAGATGGCTGTGAGTTCGAGGCCAGCCTGGACCATATGGTGAGACCCCATGGTGTCTCAAAAAACAAAAACAGATTACTCTGTCTGTCTTGTGGGGAATGGATTCAGGAGTGCAGGAATGAAAACAAACTTAGGATGGTCCAAACAAGGCACGGTGGTGGCGTGGAGTAGAAGAGATGTGGAAAAGCGTGGCCAGTCGGGGGTCCCCCGCTGTGGGGCTGCGGGGTGCTGGTTCAGTCCTCCCCGAGGCTGGCTGTGCGGGAGATGTCCGGAAGTGGGCAGAGAAGGCAGCAGGGTCTGGAGCGCGTGCCAGGTTGTTTGGTGTTAGTGAGTGAGTGTGTGTGTGAGTGCGTGTGTAAAGTGGCCACGTGGGGATGTCCAGTGAGCTGTGGACAGTGCGACGTGTGAGCCTGGCTCAGAAGAGGGGTCCAGGCCACAGGAGGGGCGCAGTCCCAGGAGCCCCAGTCCTGAGGGTCTGAGGCCAGCAGGTGTCCCAGAATCCCAGCAAGGGTACGGCAGTTCCCCAGGATCCTCGGTTTCACTTCTGTGGTTTTGTTTTTTGTGATTTCACTTAACCACAGTCAACCACCATCAAAGCATGAGATGAAAGGTCCCAGAAATAATTCATGAACTCCCAGTCCCACGCTCCTCTCAGTATTGTGCAGCCTCCGCCGTCCCGCCCAGGACCTGAGTCATCCTTCCGCCCGCAAGCCGCGGGACCTTCACCGCCGGCCCTCCTGTCATTGTCCCGGGCTGTCGTTCCTCTCGCGGTGCCCGACGTGTAAGGTGAACTCGTCCCAGGTGTGCGTGGATTGGAACCATTGTGTGTGGTTTCGGGCAGCTGCCAGGGCTCCTGGATGTGTCCCTGCAGGACGCTGGGCGACAGCTGGGCATCAGAGTGGAAAGACAGGGACCCTCTTACAGGGCCTCAGTGGATGAGAACTGAAAATAGCTTCAGGATTTGGTGGCAGGGTCAGCGATTGTTTCTATACCTCACTTACATGAAGAATATAAATGCAGTCTCCTAAGAAAGTTGGCAAATTAAACTCATGTATCTAATTTTGCTTTAGCCCAAAGCGCCCTTAAACTACAACAAAAGATTTGGAAGAGGAAAAAAAAAAGTCAGTGCACACATGGGAAAACCCGGTAGAGAGAGTGGCCCGTGGTGAGTTCAGGGCTGGCCTCCAGAGCACAGGTGGAGAGGCCCCAGTGCCTGAGCCGGGGCTGAGGACCGGGGCGGGTTCTCAGGCCATGGAGTCACACGAGAGCACTCACAGCACCATGTGAGGGCTGCCCCAGGGTGGGATCCCCGGGTCAGGAGCAGCTGGGTGCCCACAGATCTCTGCCACCTCAGGCGCTGTCCTCTGAGAGCCCGAAGAGGGAACTGGAGTGAGGAGAGCTAATTAGACCCTGCCTGGAGCGGCCAGCTGTGATTACAGAACTGTGCTTGGGGAGGCCCTCATCCGGGACGTGAAAACATAGAACACCCTGAATGGTAGGAACTTAGAGGAACTGTCACACTCATGGGAAAGCTAGAAGATGAACTAAGGTACTGTCAGAGGAGACCAAAAAGATTGATGATAGACAAAAGTAAAAAAACAGAAAACCTTGAAGTTTAACCCCAAATACAGCAGTGCCTGCTGACCTATGAGGGAAGAGGTGTTCCCAGCACCCCAGAGGATGCCTGGGGCTGTGCGTCACACCAAAACCCCCGCAGTTCTTGTCCTGGTCTGTGTTCTGCTGCTGTGCTGGGACACCTGACTGAGTAATGGACACTTTACTCAGCTGAGAGCGTCAGATCAGGCAGACCAGCACCTGGTGAGGTGTGTGTGTGTGTGTGTGTGTGTGTGTGTGTGTTGTGCTGTGTTTTTTGAGCCAGGGACTCACTGTGTAGCCTAGGCTGGCCTCAAATCTTACAGCAATCCTCCTCCCTAGGCCTCCCCACTGCTGGGATTACAAGGGCATGCCATCAGGCCCAATCTCTCTTTTTATTTTATTTTATTTTATTTTATTTTTTTGGTACCAGGGATCAAACTCACAACCTCATGCCTGTCAGGCAGGCACTTAGGCCACTGAGCTAAATCCCCAGACCTATTTTTTGAGACAGAGTCTCACTATGCAGTTCAGGCTGGCCTTAAACTCACTTTGTAGCCCAGGTTGGTCTCGAACTCACAATGATCCTCCTGCCTCAGCCTCCTGAGTGCTGGGATTAAAGGCGTGTGCCACCATGGCCTGCTCCAATCTCTGTTTTTATAAAGCCATTGAATTAGCTCCCCATCTTTATGGTCTCATTTAATCTTAACTTCCAAAGGTCAGATTAAATTTCCAGTCAGTTAATGCCTCACAGTGGCGGGGATTTTGTTTGTTTGTTTTTGTTGTTTTTGTTTGTTTGCTTTTGTACGGGGTTTGAACTCATGACCTCAGGTGCTTGTGCCGTTAAAGATTAGTTTTAACATGAGTTCCGGGCGGGAACATTCGACCATTGCACATTAATACACTGTTTTCCTATACACTACCCCAGTCAGAGTGAGATTTCTGAAAACCACCTTTTCTCCTATTGGGAAGAACAAAATTGCTCTCGCCATCCAAGGGAATCAGTGTCGATCTTTTGTGCTGAACTAATGCACACAGGGCCTTTCCTCATTTAATGTTCCAGCCCTCCTGAACAGGTGGGCACGCACCTGTTCTGCTTTGTGGTGGATACTACAGATATTCACTAATCATAACATTAATTGAGCAATAGAAACAGAATTGGGATGAGCAAAAGCTGCAGTGTCAAACATCTCTTTTCAGTTTGCAGTTCTTAGGTTCAATCTTAGGGATTGAACTCATGACCTTAAGCTTACCACGCAAGTGCTTAAACCACTGAGCTAAATCCCTGGTCCTAGATTGTTTTATTTTGAGACAGCATCTTGCTAAATTGTGCAGGCTGGGCTCCAACCTGAAATTCTCCTGCTTCAGCTTCCTGAGAAGCTGTGATGACAGGCTTGGCCCACTGCAACCAGGGTGGATCCTAGCTTTTGGGAGAATCTGTTAGTACAAAATGGATATTCTCACCAGAAAGTTGTCCAGGGGACCCTATATATTCATGGGCTCCCCATCTGTGCATTCAGCCACCGGTGCATTGGAAGTATTTGACATAAAAACTGCATCTGTGCTAAGTACAGACTTTCTGTTATCCCCTAAACAATGCAGTATAATTATTTATAAAGCATCTGCATTGTTACAGGGTGTTATACATGGTCTAGAGAGGATCTAAAGTATATGGGAGGATGCGTGGGTTATGTGTGAATACCGCACTGTACCATTTTATATAAGGGATTCGAGTATGTGGAGATTTTGATAACCAAGCACAGTCCTGGAGCCAGTCCCCAAAGGTACCGGAGGGGGACCATACACCTGGGCTTTCCATAAACTTTCAGAGTACTATGACTTAGTTGTAACAGGAGTAAGACTTGGGTTCACGTTCCTGTTGTGAAGGTTGCTGTATTTCCAGCTCGGTGCTGAACCCTTCATATGAGTGAACTTGAACCTCTCCCTTCCCCTTCCTGAAGGTGGCTACATTGCCAACAGCCTAGCAGTCATGACAGACGCACTGCACATGCTGACGGACCTCAGCGCCATCGTCCTCACCCTGCTGGCTCTGTGGCTGTCTTCCAAGTCGCCGACCAGAAGATTCACCTTCGGATTCCACCGTCTAGGTGGGTAACTGGAGTCTCTTTGGGTGTATACACTGTCGCCTGAACCAAAGTCCTTCCAGTGGGACCTTGTTTGAACAAAGCAAATAAAAATAGATAAATGAGGTTTATTCCAAAAAACATATCTTCAAAGTTTATCCCAGTCAGTTAAGCAGTCTACACATAGAAAATTAGTTATGGGGCGATCGTTAATTTTTGAATGTTACTCCTTGTGTCCTGAAGGTATCTTCAGATAAGAAGTTTACTTTTCGTTTATTTAACCAAGTGAAATCACATGAGTTTAACTAATTGATGAGCATTAACCTTTCCCTTTCATGTTAGGAGTTGCAGCTAAAGCTCTGAAACTTAGATTTTAAACCTAGATTTTAACCTTTCGTATTGTGTGTCTGACCTTCATTGTATCAACATGATTCTGCAAATGTTTTCATTTTTATTTGCCTGCTTTGGGCAGATACTAGTGTCTAGTAAGGGTTCAAATCGTACATTGTTTTCTACACAGCTCCGTTTCTTATTGTTACTGTGCTTTTGATTTTTTACTTATTTTTAAAATGTGTGCAAAACAATTACCTAAACTGTTGTATAAGTGTCAGGTGATCAGGTGTCACTTTCGTGGAACCCAGCAGTTGACATTTGCTTGACATTGAGCAAAACCTGTCTCGAAGTTAACATATGGCGTTGTATTTTACAGGGAGGGACTCTTAAATCTTGGCTTCTATCCATCAGTTCCCTTTCCCTGTTTTTTTTTTAACCTACTCTTAATTCAGCCTTCTAGGTCTTCCTACTTAGTCACTGAGTCTTCTAGTGTAAAACTTGTCGTCATACCTCAATGGTGATACCAGCAAAGCATCTCAGTTATCAGGTTGGAAAGTCGTCTGGTCCCCCCAGCCCTCAGCAACCTCAACTGTTCTTTCTGTCTGTCTATCTATCTATCTATCTATCTATCTATCTAGGACTGTATCTCACTATGTAGTTCAGGCTGTCCTTGAATTCACTGTGTAGCCCAGGCTGGCCTGGAACGCGGGACGATCATCCTGCCTCAGCCTCCTGAGTGCTGGGATTACAGGCATGTGCCACCACACCCGGCAGACCACCCTGATGCCCTAAGTGAGGTTTTCCTGCTGTCTTTAAGCTCCTGCATGATGCATGTGGATGTGTTCCTAAAGAAACCCACTGCTTTTGCATATATTTTGCAGTCATGTTTTTCCAGTAACCGTGGGATTTTTAAGCAACTTTAAATTTATTTTTACACGTTATACTTTAATTTTTAATTATCTAAATGTCTGTAATTGAAGATCTGAAACTTAGCTCCGTGGATGGGGCTCTCCAGCTTCAAGTGTTTTATGAGTCTAACAGTCCCTAAACGCTTTGGGACTCTGGTGAAACCAGGGGAGCTGTTCCCCAGGAAAATGCAGCAGTAGAACGTAGAAGGCGCTGTGCTTTCATCCAGAATATCAGGGTGTCCCCAAAGCAGAAACAGGGAACCTTGCCATACCCCACCCCAGGGCAGGTCTCAGGCTCACTGACTTCCATCGCAGAGAAGGAATTTTCCGGATGCATCGGTACGAGGAACAGGAGGATTTGGTCAGCGGAATTTTAAACGTGCAAACGCGGGGAGCCAGTGTGGGCCCTGAAGAAAGAGTGAAGGCGGCCAGTGGCCTTGTGCCAGGTATTGGGGGGGTCTCAGGGCTGCAAAGCCGTAGAGTGTGTGAGACTGTGAGAAGAAGGGGATTGGCTTGCAGGTGAGAGGCTCTTTGTGCAGGGGAGGGTGGTGACCCACTCGCGTGACAGCTACGCCGGGCACAGTGGTGCCGTGGGAAAGGCCCATTTCACCTGTGCACAGGCGTGGTCGTGCACAGGTGTCAGTGATTCCTCCCTAGGTGGAACGGAATGGCCCAGGCCCGACTGTGTCTTTAAGGATGTTAAGAATTTTGGGGGCTGGGGGTGTCCTAAGCCTGCAGTTTTTACTTAAAGTTCAGTTTTAAAATTACGATTTTCCTTGCTTCCTCTTTGCCTGTCTTTTTTTTTTTTTTGTATCCTTCCCCAGTGTTTTCCTTAACAGTCCTAAGTTCTAATGCGTATCAGCATTTACTTCTGTCTCTTGGGAGCCTGTAAAGATAAAAATAGAGAAGAACTGAAACACCAAAGAGAGCCAGATGGCTGGGTCACAGGGAGCACGAAGTGTCCAGAAATTCCTGGAGGTTGGAAAGTGGATCGAAGTGAGTGGACAGAAATGACCCAAGATGCCGGAGTCCGGAGCCCGCAGCCCGCGGCCCGCAGCCCGCAACCTGCCACCAGCCAGAACCGCGCTGCAGGGGGCGGGGCGAAAGCCTGGTGCCATGGACGTAGAGGAGGGTGGATTCAGTGCTGGACAGCAGCCAGGGGGCCGGGAGGACCACCCCCACACAGTGAGAGAGCGAAGCGGGCCCCGGGACACCCCAGGAACGCTTTCCTCGGGTCACCACGGCCCTGGTTCCGGCCATCGGTTCTAAGGACAGCCAGGGGCCTGAAGACAGACACAGTGTTCTTGCCAGACAGGGGCCAGTGCCCTTGGCATCACTAGAAACAGGCCTTCCAGGGAGGATTAGCTAACAGTTGTGTAAAGATTCACTAGCGTTCATGGCCGAGGGGATCAGAATAGAGTATGTGTTTGGACTGAAAGGGCCTTGGAGGTTGTGTCCTGTAGTCACAGCAAGCGGAAGCCATCTAGTGAGGGCCGCATAGCTTACAGGGTGGGAAGCTGATGTTCTGCCACAGACTCATGGCTCTAACGAAACAAGTGTAAAGTAAGCACTGTTCCCCCGGAACCATGTCACCCCACAGCGCTCCAGGGGAGGCTCGAGAATTGGGGCTGAACTCGTGAGATGAGACTGAGATGATCTGAAACAGGAAACTGATCACAGTGCCTCCCTTCCTGCTCCACCTCACTGAGGCCTGCATCTTCCCACAGCAGAAACATCAGGGGGTTTCTCTGCAGAGAAGTAGAACACAATATCTGGGAAAAGCTGAGTCGTGGATGCACTGAAGTGAGTTATTTCTACTGGAAGCAAAGGTTCTGCAGCCTCAGAGCCCGATTCCCACCCAGTTGCCCTAAGTGAATGCACTTGTGCTCCAGTGCCCAGCACTGCGCCTGTTGTTAGTCCCCCTTTAATTCCCCTACTCATCTTCTCAGCATTCCCTTGTACCTTAAAGCCTGGCTTCCCTGGCCTCCCGCACCACCAGGACTGCAGGTGCATGAAACAGAGCAGCAGTGGGAGAGTAACCACCCTGAAATAACAGAAAAGTTAGCCCTTCGGAAGGGAGAGGTCACGTAACAGGGGAAGAGCATTCTCAGAGTAATAATACACTAAAATATTTTGAAAAAGAAAAAATTTACTTGAAATTAAAATATTGCTAATTTTTTTAAAAAGTTCTTTTTTTGACTACAAAAATATGGTCAAGAGAGTCTCCCGGCTTACAGATACTACAGAGACAGGATGTAGAAGTTAGAAATTGTAAAAGAATAATCTTTGGAGTCCAAAAACCTGCTATTAGGAACCTCATAAAATGTAACCTCAAAAATAAGAAGGGATATGGTTCTGATATTTGTTATTTTTATCTAGTTGATCTATCTTTTTGGGACAGTGGGGTATTGAGATCCCCCAATACAATTGTATTAGTGCTTATTTGATTTTTCATGTCTGTTAATACTCGTTTTATATAGTTGGGTGTGCTGGCATTTGGTGCATATATATTTATGATTGCTATCTCTTCCTCCTCAGTTGTTCCCTTTGCAAGGATAAAGCGACCTTCTTTGTCTCTTTTAATCAGTCTTGGCTTGAAATCCACTTTGTCTGCAAATAGAATAGCAGACAAAGCTATTTTTTCTGGATTCCTGTCACAAGGAGTATTGTTTTCCATCCTTTGACTTTCAGTCTGTGAGTTTCTTTTTGAGTGAAATGTGTTTCTTGTATATAGCATATTGTTGGATACTGTTTCTTGATCCATTCTGCCAGTCTGTCTTTTGATTGGCGAGTTGAGACCATTAGCATTGATGGTTAACTGATATGTATTGACTTATCCTTATCATGTTACTTTCCTGTTATTGGGTCCCTTTTTTAATCCCCTCTTTTTAATCATTTGTCTTGCCTGATGGGATCATTCTGCTGGGGTTCATGTAGTTTTAGTCCTCATTATCTCTTTCTAGGATGTCCTTTACATTTTAGAGTGTTGGTTTGGCAGTCATGAATTTCCTCAAGTGTTCTTTGTCATGAAAGTATCTTACTTCTCCATCAGTTTTTATTTATTTATTTATTTATTTTGCGGCACCGGGGATCGAACACACAACCTTGCACCTGCCAGGGCAAGTGCTTAAGCCACTGAGCCAAACTCCCGGCCCTGGCTTTTTGAGGCAGGGTCGCACTATGTAGCTCAGGCCAGCCTTGCGCTTGTGTTGTAGCCCAAGCTGGCCTCGAACTCACAACGCTCCTCCTACCTCAGCCTCCTGAGTGCTGGGATTAAAGGCGTGAGCCACCACACCCGGCTTCTCCATCAGTTTTGAAAGATAGTTTTGCAGGGTACATCTGGTCTGGAGGTTGTTTCCTGTTAGGACTTGAAATACTTCAAGCTGTCCTTCACTTGAGGGTTTATGTTGAGAAGTCTGTTGTGATTCTGATGGACTTTGCTTTATATATGATTTAGTTTTTCTCTCTTTTTTTTTTTTTTTTGGTACCGGGGACCGAACTCACAACC
Organism: Dasyprocta punctata; assembly: GCA_004363535.1. Classification (NCBI taxonomy): domain Eukaryota; kingdom Metazoa; phylum Chordata; class Mammalia; order Rodentia; family Dasyproctidae; genus Dasyprocta; species Dasyprocta punctata. The sequence continues at coordinate 14,985 of RJWM01022558.1, forward strand.
TCGTGCCTGCAGGTGCTTAGACCACTGAGCCAAACTCCGGGCCCTATTTTTTTCAAGGCAGGGTCACACTGTGTAGTTCAGGCCAGCACTGCTCATGTTGTAGCCCGAGCCAGCCTCACAACACTCCACCTACCTCAGCCTCCCAAGTGCTGGGATTGAAGGCGTGCGCCCCCACACACAGCTTTTTTTCTCTTTTAATATTCTATTCTTGTGTTGAATTTCTGGAATTCTGATTATTATGTACCTTGGGGTAGATTTTTTTTCATCATGGCTAATTAGAGTTCTATATGCTTCACTTATCTGTCAAATTCATTTTACATTCTTGTGAAGTTTTCTTTTCTTTTTTCCTTTTTTTTTTTTTTTGGTACCAGGAATCAGATTCACCTTGCACTTGCCAGGCAGGTGCTGTGCTGCTGAGTTATGTCTCTGGCCCTTTGGGAAGTTTTCTGCTATTCTATCGATGCCCTTTCTTTGTCCTCATTGCGGTCTGGGAAGTTTAAATTAGCAATCCCATGGAAACATTGTTGGAGAGTTAATGCCAGTCTACCACCTCTAGTGCAAGCCATGGTGAGAATAAAGACACCGAGACATATTTGCAGTTACGGGCAGCCAAGGGGTCCTGAGTTCGGTCCAGATGTGGGTTCACGGAACAGAGGCCACGACCCAGGGCCTAACCCGGATTTTATTAATTCGAGAAGAAGGGAGTGGCTAAGGATGAGTACCTGTGAGAATGGTGGGAACTTTGTGAGCACTGTGAGCTGGGCTAGCTAAGAGAACAGAAAACACCTCTGTAATGCGCAGAGAGAAGGGTATGCGGAACGACCGATCTGCATAACACAACAGAGGTAGCAGTAATGTTTAGGAGGCTGGTGCTGCGGTGTTTGATGTGTAAGCTTCTCTGCGCTGGGAAGCCACCGCCTTCTATCTTGAGGCTGGAACCCAGTTGACAGCCCTGGGGCGTTGGCTCTGTCATCCCGCTGGCCTCTGTCATCCTGCTGGGCTCAACGATTTAAAGGGAGCCACCCAGGTGAGGAAGGCGAGGAAACAGGGCTGTTGCTCGGCCTCAAAGATGACGCTTCAGTACCTCCGCCAGCCCTATTTACGTCACTTACAGCCAGCTGAAGGGACAGGAAGTGGCTTAGCCAGTTTTGTACATGGCTGTATATGGAGGTAGGGCCAAGTTTAGTCAGGGTGGAGGTAATTGCTCTGTATTCAAGGAGAGCCTTCTACTTAGTCTTCTACAACGTCTTCTTCTTCTTCTTCTTTTTTTTTTTTTTTTTGAGACAGTGTCTCAGTGTGTAATCCAAACTGGCCTTGAACTTGCTTAAGAAACCCAGGCTGGCCTCAAATTCATGGTCATCCTCCTGCCTCAGCCTCCTGAGTGGTAGAATTACTATTACTTCTCTGAAGCAGTTTTTTTTTCTTGTTTGCACTGTCTCCTGCTTTTTCGTTGACTCATATTATTTTTCTTTGCATCATCTAGAAGCTGTTGGATTGATTTCTTGTGGTCTTTTACTATTTTTAAGGACTCTTTTCATGGTTGCTAACTGGAATTCTGTCCTCACATCAGGTCATTCTGCTGGGTATACTTTCAGTGGAATGTTTGATCTCTTGGATTACCTGTTTGAATCTGTTTCATGGATTCCATTTTTTTCCTATGTTGGGTGTTCATGGTTTCATCATTTTCCTAAACTCCTCTATTAAATATTTTCATCAGTATCTGCTCTAGTCACTGACTCTGTCTTTCATTATGGTCATCGTCTCTGTAATGATCTGAGAAATTATTTCTGGTTTGAATTTTTCTAGAGCTTCATTCATCTTCTTTGTTACTTCCTCTTTTACCACTTCAAAGAGGCCAGGTGGGTGGCTTTTGAACTGTTCCACCCCATTGCTCCCTGGGTTTGCCTTTGGTGAGCTGGAAGTCTGGGGTTACAATTTTTTTTTTTTGTACCAAGGATCAAACTAATGACCTCATGCTTGCCAGGCAGGCACTTGTGCTGCTGAGCTAAATCCCCGGCCCCTGGGGTTACATCTTGCTTAAGTGTCTTCTATTTTTTTCTTTTAGTTTAATTCCTGGGTTGGTGCTTGTGAATTGCTTATGACAGATAGCTTTAGTGCTGGTATTTAGAACCCTTAGGAAATGACTACTTCTCAGAGATGTGTTCTAGAGATAGCTGGCTTTTGGGTTTTGAGTCTGTTGTAAGATCCTACGCCTTCAGTTTACTGGGGGTGAGAAGTTGCTGCCTGTTTGGCCCAGCCCCTGGTTCTTTGGCACTGGCCCGTAGTATTATTTATGACCCTTGGGCAATCTCAGTCTTGGCATACCAGGAAGAACTAATGATTAGAACAATTATGTCACCTTGGTTAAAGTGGCCCAATCAGCAACAACAGTGTCAGACAGCCTAGAAGGTAATTACGAATTTGCTACCTTTAACTGTATCACCTGTGTTTGTAGTTATATAACAAAATCTAAAACAAATCAGAAAACTGTGTACAATAAATATGCCCTCAATACCCTCAGGGGAAAAAAATTTAGAAGAAGTTGGGGGGAAAATAAAGAAATAGAAGGATAAGAAGAGATGAGAAGCAAGGCTGGAGGACAGAAGAGGTTTGCACAAACTTTGGGAAACTGGTAAAGAAAACAGGAGTTGAAGAGAAGGGAGAAGTAAAACCAAGAACAGAGCAACAACAGAAGAAAACTAGAAACACTCATATAAAAACAAGAACAAGGAAAAAGAGAACAAAACAAAGAAAAGAAGAAAACGTGGAAAAGAGAAGATTAAAGTCCACACTGGGCGTGGCTCCACTGTCGTAGGTCCACACAGCAGGCAGGCAGATCCCAGCTGTGCTGGTCGATTTACAGCGGGGTCGCGAGCAATCCCAGCAGGCCCGCACTTCAGCTCCACTGACGTGCAGGCCGATTTCTGGCTGTGAGGCTGGAGCCCGGTCCTTTGCCCCTGTAGCACTCTGTGTGCCTCCCGCCGGGTGAACCTGGCTCCCCGCGTGCCTGAGCTCAGCGCCTTGACCTGCTGCTGGCTTAACTGGGTTCCTCTTCACGGCGACACTGAAGCCGTTGCTGACACCGACGCTGGGAGCTGCTCGAGGGAACCTGCAGGACCCATGGCTTCCAAGCTCCGTTGGCGTCCTCTCAGGTGGCTGCCAGCCGTTGCCTTCCCCAGGAGGAACCCATCACTCACCAGGCCCTGCAGTCCGCTGTATCCGCTGCCCCATCCCCCTGGTGCGTCTCTCCGTGGAGGCCTCCGGGGTCCCCCGTAGTCACCCGTGTCTGCAGGTCCAGCCCAGCGCCGCCCCCCGCCCTGCCCGCCCCACGCTTTGAGCTGCAGCTCCAGGGGAGAGTGCCGCCTGCCCCTCCTCCTCCTGCGCTGAGGGCTCCCTGTGCACCCTCCCACGGGTTTCAGTTCGCACTTTAGGTCCTTCCTGGGTCCCGGGATCCCCTTCCCTCCTCCTGGCCCTCGTGATGCTGTATCCTAGCGTCTGGACACGCAGTCTCAGAGGCCGTTTCTCTGTGGATCGCCTCTCTGCCATCTTCCCAGAAGTCTGGAGAAAGGGGGTAATAACTACTCAGATTGAATGGGTGTGGGATTTCTCCAGGGGTGTTCCCAGATGATGGTCCACTGGGGCTTCTTTTTAGGTTTTTGCTGTCCTGATCAAAGAACTGCACAAGACACACAGAAGCAGCAGCAGAGGTGAACGTTTATTGAGGGCAGAAAAGAGTATCACAGCGGCCTGAGGATAAGGGCAAAAGGTGTCCTTTTTTTTTTTTTTTTTTTTCTTAGGCAGGGTCTCACTGTGTAGTCCAGGCTGGCCTCCAGTTCTCAGTGATACTCCTGCCTCAACCACCTGAGTGCTGGGACGTCCAGCTGGAAAGGTATCTTTAGTATCAAAAATTACCAGGTTGGCTTCCCCCTTATGAAAGTAAAGCATCACTTCGCAGAAATTTACTTGGCCTGGTGCCAGATGTAAATGAAGGGTCTTCTGATTGGTCATACCCACATGCAAATGAAGGATAGAAAATAGCACTTTTCTGATTGGACCACAGTGCTCAGGCTTAATTCCTGTTTACATCCATTCTTTAGATAGAAAATATGTGGCCCAACCTGACCCCGTCACATTTCACCCAGCTGGTTGTCTGGTTTGGCCCAGCACTGATCTATCTCAGAGTGACGAGTGTGTTCTGGAATTGGCTAGCAGCAGTGGTTACACAACTGCTCGTGTATTGAAAAGCACCAAGGGAACACATTAACGCGTGATACTAAAAGAGCACTTCTGGGATCTTTCCTGGTTTTTATGTTGCAAGCTTAGATGAAGATCTATCTAGATAGAGACCTTGTTTCACTTACTCTGTCCTCTGAAGTAATGGTGGATAAATAAGGAAGGAAAATTGCAGTGATGGGGATTCAGGAGACCACAGAGATCACAGAACCTGATGTCCTTTGGGCCTCGAGTCTGGGACAATCCTCCTGCGTCAGCCTCCCAAGTCCTGGGATTACAGGTGTGCACTACCACATGCAGCGTTTCTATCACTTGAGTACAGAGAAACACTTGGAAGTTCCTGACTCAGAAAGTTCAGACTTTAAAGAAAGAGGATCACCACTTATGTAAGTCTTCCGATAGAAATAGGATTCTCTTCTTTAGTTTAGAAGTAGACAAGGGTATTACCTTCTAACAACCGAACAGAGGGTATTGCCTTGGGATTCTTCCCTTTTCTTTTCCTCCAGGTTCCTAAATATTTTTGATACTGATCCAGGTCTGTGGATAGCCTTGAAGTACCAAAGGCAGTGGGTTCTCACCCGTGTGAAGATGATTAGAATGTTTCTTTTTGTCTTTATTTATTTGGGTTTGTTTGAGACAGGTTCTCCCTGCGTAGTTCAGGCTGGCCTTGAACTCACTGTGTAGCCTGTGGTGGCCTCAGACTCTAGGCAGGCCTCCTGTCTCAGCCTCCCTCGAGTGCTGGGATTATAGGCATGCACCACCACACCCAGCTAACAGTACCTCTCTCATACCTGTTTTTTTTTGAAAAGGTGTTTCCTTCTAGACCAGGAGCGAAGTAGGGCCAGGAAGTGCTTCACTGTGCGCGTCTGGTGCTGACTGGAGCTGTCTGGGGGGTCACTCACTGACTTGCTGGGGGCTGGGTGGGGTGTCCGAGGGTGTGCACGCTGTGGCAGGTTGGGTAGGACCCTGCCTCATGCTCGCCTCATTGCACGCGGGAAAATCAAACCAGACTTCAAGCTGGGAATAACATTTTTGATTTTTTAAAACAGGGCCTCATTTTGTAGCTCGGACTGGCTTCAAACTTGCAGCAGTTCAAGTGCTGGGATTATAGGCATGCACCACCACACCCAATCTAGATCATTGCAAAATTTGAAACTAAAGTATCTGGAATTTAAAAGCATTTGTGTATAATTCTGAAATTATGGTCAGGATCACAGGTTCGCCCATGAAAACTGACATGCTCCTCCTCAGAGCCAGGCAGTGGAGCCTGCCTTGTGGGTGCTCTCCGGTAGGCGAAGGCGTTACTGAGAAGGAGGTTCCTGCCTTAGCTGCACGGAGCTGGGTCTGCACGGAGCTGGGTCCTGCGTGCTTACTCTGGTCCTTTCTGCTGAGCACCTATGTTGGCTTCACAGACTCCGTCCCAGTGGAGCCCGCCTCCCACGCCGCAGGGAAGCAGCCGCACTGCAGAGTGGGGAAAGCACGTGCTTGGAACTAGGGCCAGCGAGGGCCCAGCGAGCCTGCCCCGCCTGCCGCTCCCTTGCCCGGTCTGCAGCCCAGCATCTCGCCCAGGCCGTGGTCTACGTGCTCCGGCCCCGGCCCACTTCCCCTCCTTCCTCTGCGGAGTTCTTCCTGTCTCAGCCAGGTGGGAGGAGGAGAGGAAGATGAGTCACCCGAAGGATTAAATAACCGCTCTGAAAGATGTGCTCTGAAGTCTTAGATCTCTGTAACTCTTTTGGCAGTGTCGCAGGTCATTTTAGCTGGATTCATTGACACAAGGTGAGAGAAAGGTGTTTGTAGGTTTGTGGGATGAGCCCGAGTGGCTGTTCCAAGAGCCAGTCCTCCTTCCTGCGAACCTGTGGGGTAAAATCATTCCTTTGCTCGCTTGCTTAGCTGCTATAGCAGCTTTCTTGTAGGAGGAGGGTAGGAGCTCCATGGGAGTTATTTTTAAATGCCAGGATTAATGCATATGCCATCCGATTCTGGAACCTTATTAAACCTGGCATTCTTGTGTTTGGTTTCAGGGATTGAACCCGGGGCTTTCGCGCTGAGTTTTATTGCCATTTGTATTTATTTTGAGGCAGAGTTTTTTCAGAATTATCTAGATTAGCCTTGAATCTGTGATCCACCTGGCTCAGCTTCCTGAGGGCGGGAGTGACAGGTGTGCAGCCCACACCCAGCTGCCATTCAGAGTTTAGTGAGCACACTCGGGGTGGACATGGGGGCGCACACCTGTCCTCGCTGCTACGTGAGGTTGAGGCAGGAGGATCACAAGTTCAAGGCCAGTCTGGGCAGTTTAACAAGAACCTGTCTCAGGGAACAAAGAACAGAGCCACACGGGAGAAACCCCCGCGTCCTCAGGAGGGCGAGGGTCAGCTCCCACAGGAGGAAGGGTTCCGTGCTTTCCGCCGCCGCGCCTTGTGGCTGTGGAAGGTGCTGCTTCCTGCCGGGGCTTGGCGGGCTGTGGTCTTGTGAAGGGGCTGCGGAGGCAGAGTTCGAGTGTGCAGCAGGGAGCAGCGTTAGTGCCATGGTGACGTAAGCCCTCGGCTTACAGCTCAGGTGACAGCGCAGGAGTCCTTCGTAGCCGTGTGTAACAGACAAGCAGAGACCCCAGGCCTGGGGCAGCTGCGTGGTTCCTGTGCTGTGTCAGTCGGCGCCTGCTGGAGACACAGGTACAACACAGGATACCTGGGTGCAGAAGAGTGTACGAGAGCAGCTTCCGGTGGCCCCCGCCGAGGCAGACGCAGACGCAGACGCAGACGCAGAGGGCGTCTGCACGCCCGAAGAGTGAGGGATCCGGTCCGAGGTCTGGCGCTCACTGCGGTGCCCCATACGAGTCCACGTCAGGGGCCAACGGGTCTGCGCTAGAGCCAGGAGGGGACCGAGGGCGAAGACCCGGGGGCAGTTCTGGCCGTCCCCGTTTCCCCTTCATGCTCTCCAGGCCACAGCAGCCCTCCGTGTGGACTTGGTTTAGTTGAACTCACTAAACCTCTCAGGCTGACGCAGTCGGTCCACCAGTCTCACATGCTGTGCAGGCACTTGTCGCTTTATCCCCTACTGCGGAAGGCGCAGGAGTGTCCCGCTGCTGTGCTCCCTGGTGCGAGGGTCATAGTAGCTTCCCTGGTCGTGACTCACTTTACCAGCTCCCTCCTCCAGGCGCCAAGAGCTGGGCCTGGCCATTCAGTTACATCCCAGGAACTTTCAGAGGAAAGGAACAGAGTTCTAGAACCTCCCCGAAGTGAGGCAGAAGAAAGAGGGAGCGAGCGAGCCTGGCGTTGGGCAGCCCCGGAGAGGTTGGGCGGGGTGCTGGGGGCGGGAAGAGGGCCACAGGAGGAGGGGGTGGGGGGACTGGGGAGCTCAGCGTGGCCCCTGGAAACCATGTGCTGCTTTCAGCCTGAGGACCCTGGGAGGCTCCAGCGGAGTCCAGCACAGCCCGCTGTTACTCCTGCTCTTTTCTTCCATTGGATGAAGGTTCGAAAAAGAGAAATAGCGTAAAAGAACGCAGCAGGAGGCTGCACTTCCACTCGCCTCCGGTGCTCGTGTTGACAGACCTGACTGAGTGCCGTCCTGGGGCAGGCCTTTGAGACCGCAGCAAGACAGGCACTGCCCACTGACGTCACCCCTCACTGGCAGCGGAGCAGTGGCAGGGGCCAGAGTCAGGCTCACCCGGGGCCAGGGGCCTGGGGCCTGGGCACTGTGCCTGTGGGGCTGGCAGAGTTTCACAGGGTGGGAGCCGGTGTCTAGCAGCCAGAGCAAGACAGTAGATTATTATATGTACAAAAACGAATACAGCAAATTGTAGTAAATGCTGTTAAAAGAAAGAAATAAGGTCCTATGATGGAGAATAACAAAGAAATACTAATTTTCCTATGAACTTAGAAAATCTGGGCATTGTTTTAAAATGTGCAAAAAGCATTTTTTCAAAATTTATGGCGCTGTCCAAACTTGATAATCTGCTGGGTGTGGTAGCACATGCCTATAATCCCAACACTTGGGAGGCTGAGGCAGGAGGATTGCCAAGAATTCCAGGCCATCCCGGGCTACCTAGTGAGTTCAAGGCCAATCTGAACCACAGCGAAACCCTGTTTCCAAAAAACCAAAAAATTACAATCATCTATTTTTCTCCCATTTAATTTTTTTTTTCTTTTAGCATGTATTAGTCATTACAACTCAAACTGTTTACTCTGGGTGTGAAATTCAGGGTGTACCTGCGTCCCCCTTGGGTCACTGACTGTAGACATTCGTTTAGGTCTCAGCTGCATGGAAAGACCTGGGTGGCACCCAGCCGGTCCAGGCGGTGAAGCCGGCCGCTCTCAGGAATTTCACCGAAGTTGCGTTTGCTCACGGTGAGAGGGCCTTTTGCGTGTCATGTGGGAGTGAGTGAATGTCCCTGCCGTGAGCGCGTTGAGCCAGGCGGGGTCTCCTGTGTGTCTCAGCTGTTGCCGTCGGGCCTCGGGATCTAAGTCTTTGGCGATTTCCCTTCCACGCTGAGTGGCCCTCCATCCGACCTCGGACACCGTGACGGGCAGGTAGAGCCACCAGAGCCCGCTGGGCGCCTCCCCCCTTGCTGCAGTAAGGTGCCGACCTGCTCAGGCCGGCGCGGGAGCCCTGGCGGGCGCGGGGCCAGCAGGGCCCTTCCACCCAGGGGCTGTTTCTGCTGTGGGATCCTGAGCTGAGGCCCCCCCCCCCGGGAAGCTCACTCTGTGTTTAGGAAAATGATCACCGGGGCGTGGGTTAACCCAACAGGCACACCCAGGAGGCCCAGTGTCAAGGAGGGAAAGCTCACCTGACGGGGACTTGGGAGGCCACGGGGATCACAGAATCCGGGGTCCCTCGGGTGCCTGGAGTCCCGGGGGCCAGGCGGGGCGCAGCGACACGGACCTCAGATGCCAGGCGGGAGACTCGGGCCGAAGGCCCTGCGGATGCCACCGGGAAAGCTTGGGCTCGGCCCCCGCGTCGCTGTTTTGTTCTCTTGTGATGGTTGGGAGGGGTTCCAGTTTTTTGTTGGTGGTGGTGTCGTAAAACATGTTGCAAAAGTCAGTTTTTTTCTTGGTCTTTGTATTGGTTTTCTGAAGCGATCTCACTCTGTAGCCAGGCTGGCCTCCACCTCAGGCTTGGCCTGCGTCCTGTTTTCTGTCTCCAGGGCTTCCTGTGTTTCAGGGGTCCTCTCTGTCTCCCCCATGTGTCTTCCTCTTTGGAAACATTAACATGTGAGGAAGGGGGGGTCCCATGGTGGTCCTGAATAGGAACCGTGTGGGTTTTGTCTTATTCCGACACCTGTGCTGCCGATGTGCAGGATTTTGAGTTTGGTTACCTTACCTGTAATATAACTGCTATAGAATGGTTCTCTGTACTTCACAAATCGGAAGGAGCGTGTGTCAAAGTCCAGTGTACTTCACCTGCCCGGAACCTTTGAACACTGAGTCACGGTAGATAGCAGTTCTCCGGGTTATCCTAGCCCTTTGCCAGCTGTGGTGGGTGCTTTGTCTGCGGTCCCAGCCCTCGGGGAGAAATGGCAGAGGGCCAGCCGCACCTGCACAGGCAGAGAGCGCCTGAAAACCAGAAGCCAAACAAGACACGTAACACTGAACAGGACTAATGTCGCGTTTCTCTAGGAAGCACTGCATTCGGAGGTGTTTTCCTGCTGTCACCACCCAGCACTCGTGTCACATGGCGCCCTGTGTGTTTCCCGGAAGTAGGCACTGAGCCCGTGCCCTGAGTGTGTTAGGCAGACGCTCTCAGCATCCCTGGTCCACGCCCAAATTGTATGTTGAGACTGGGTTTTGCCGAATTGCCTAAGCTGGCCTCAAATTTAGGATTTTCCTATTTCTGCTTCTGGAGTAGCTAGGTTTACAGCAACCACTGTGGGCCACAATGCCCAGCTTAATATTTTAATTTTGGGGGGTTTTTTTGCAGTTATTTTTGAGACAGGACCTTGCTAAGTAGTGCAGGCCGGCCTTGAACTCACTGTAGCCCAGACTGGCAATCCTCCTGCCTCAGCCTCGTGCGGGAATGACAGGCGTGTGCCACCATGCCCAGCAGTAATATTTTAAAACACAGTTCACATTGCCCTGTTTTGTTGTTGAATTATTTTTACTTTATATTCACATGAGGAGGACCTCAGAAGGCACCAAAGCACGTACAGTACAGTGTGACGCCACCCTGCCTCCAGGCGAGGGTTTCCTCCGTGGCCGTGCTGGATGAGCGTTGTGTGCGGGCCTTCCTCATCTCCACGAGAGCCCCTCGTTCTTCCTGGTGCAGTCCGCCGTCCCACAGAGCTCCGCCCAGTCTGCAGGGCCCTGTCGCTCCGGGCCCCCGGCTGTCGCACAGCAGCCCCTGACACCCCCCACTCCCTGCATCCCAGTGGGCCGCCGGGGCCTCTGGAAGAGAACGCGCGCACCAAAGCGCACTGCATACCGGCCTGCCCTAAAAGTAATGCTTTTCCTTCTGTAGTCTAGGCCAGTATGTCTGTGATGAAAGTTAAAACACTTCGAAAGCTAACAAAAGGAATAAAATGAAAGGTAAATTCCCCAAGGTCTGGTTCCTCTTCCCAGATGGCGTAGTTTCTTGGTGTGGTCGTTACTTACCTGCCTGACTTTTGCTCTCTCTCCCCCCACCCCAAGTGACATCGCCGTCTGGTCACTAGGTCTCCCTCCCGGACCCTCAGCCGCACCGGGGCCGGCCCACGGTGCAGCCTCGTGGTCTCTGAGCATGGGGCTCCCGCCGCGGGCTCCCCAGTCACCAGGCCCCTCGAGGAGATGCGCCTGTGCACTTTGGTTCCTTCTAGAAGGGGTAGAAGCGTTTCGTACCCACACCGGTACACTGTTACCCTCCCTGATGCAGGGTTCCTGCCGGGTTAGCAGGGGAGAGTAGAAAGGGACTCAGTTTCTTTTTATTATCATGACTGACTGAGAATTCGGACCTTTCTTTTTCTGGTGCATCCTGGGGACCCCGGCCTGGGTTTCCATGGGTTGTTTACTCCGTTACCATTTTGTTGACGTTAGGGAATTGGTCTGGTCCCGTATTTGACGGCCGGTTTTCCAGCCTGTCGCTCTTTGCCTGGAGTTGGTGTGTGACCGTCGGTGCTGTGACTGAAGCGAGGGGGCGTGGAGGGCGGGGAGCCGCAGGAGAACCAGGAAGGATCCAGACCATTCACCTGGCTCAGTGCTGCTTCCGTGAGGCAGAGGCCACGACAGAAATGACACAGCGCGGCCGCTTCCTTTGTGGAGGACACCCTTCCTCTGGCTGGCGGCATCGCTGTGCTGAAGGCATGTCTGTCTGTCTGTCCCTCTCCAGAGGTGCTGTCAGCGATGGTCAGCGTGCTGCTGGTGTACGTCCTCATGGGCTTCCTGCTCTACGAAGCCGTGCAGAGGACGGTGCACACGGACTACGACATCAACGGGGACATCATGATCATCACCGCGGCCGTCGGCGTGGCTGTGAACCTCATGTACGCGCCGTGGGTCTCAGGTTCTGTGCGCTCAGAGGAATTGAGAAACCAGACACGACAAATTCCTGGGGGTTTTTTTTGTGTGGTTTTTTTTGTTTTGTTTTGTTTTGTTTTGAGACAAGGTCTTGCTCTGTAGCTCAGGCTGGGATTGAACTCACCTCCTGCCTCAGCCTCCTGGGGTTGCAGGCATGCACCATACAAATTTCTCTTAAGCTTGCTCAGGGATTGACTAACAGGGATTAAATAGGGTGAAGTATTTGTTATTTTGTTTCATTTTGTTAATTTTGCTTTTCTGAGACAGATTCTGGCCTTGAGCTCATTGTGTAGCCTAGGCTGGTCTGGAGCGCATGGTGGTCCTCCTGCCTCAGCCTCCTCGTGCTGGGATTATAGGTGTGTGCCCCCATACCCAGCAAGTATTTGTTGTTTAACATTTAGAATATTTTTGTGTTAGCTAGGTTTTTTGAACTGCCATTTTTTTCCCTAAAAGTTGCCCAAATCATTTAAACCAGAGGTCAGCAGCCTTTTTCTGCAGAGGCTGGATGGCGAGGTCAGACCTTGGGGGCCGCCCCTCGGTTCTGAAGCTGCTCGCCCTGTGGTGACAGAAGGGCAGCAGCCACGCTGGGCTGTGAACACCTGAGCCCAGCCGCGGGCCCCAAGGACTGTGCCCCAGCCCTGCCCCGGCTTCCGGCTCCCCCAGGTCTGCTCAGGCCCCACGCCCTGGGCCACTCCGACCCCTGGCTGTGAGATCGCGGATGTCAGGGGGTCAGGACGCGTCTGTCCGCTCCCTTTTGACCCAGCGCCTAGAGCAGCGCCTGCCGCGTGCAGGTCCTCAGGTCTGTGGCCCGAGTAAGCGAGTGGGTGCCCACGGCCTGGGGAAGTAGCGCCACTCTCCTCTGCTCCACAGAATGGGGCTCCTGCTGAACCAGTCCGGCCGCCACTCGCACTCCCACCTGCCGCCCCCCAGCTTCCCCGGCGGCGCGGGGCCCGGGGAGCCCAGACCCGGGCAGGACAGCCTGGCGGTGCGGGCCGCCTTCGTGCACGCCCTCGGGGACCTGGTGCAGAGCGTGGGCGTGCTCATCGCCGCCTACATCATCCGCTTCAAGGTAACGGGCTGCTCACCGGCCGGCTCCTGGGCTGGTTCTGCTGTTGGTTTAGGTTTTCAGAGACACGCTCACTATGTAATGGAGGCTGGCCTCAAACTCCTGGCGGTCCTCCTGACTCAGCCTCCCAGTGCTGGGACTCCAGGCGGGCACCGTCACGCCCAGCAGCTTGCCAGCTTTTAATGTTTAACTTCAGTGTTGAAGCTGCAGCTGGACAGGGGCCCAGTCCTGTTGGTGTCGCGCCGGTGTGAGCTTGCCCGGCCGGCAGTGCGTGCGGGTGACGGTGAGCACACGGTCTGCTCACGCCTGGCTCAGCTGCACGGGCCTCAGAGGCCTGGCCCTGGGCGAGGGGCTGGGGTTGTCCTTGGCTCCCCCAGCAATGCTGGGCCTTGAGCAAGGCCCTCTGTAAGTGGGGCGCAGAGCGGATGCCGCCTGAGGCTCCTCCCAGCCCTGCCCTTAGTGATGTCCTGGGTGGGGGCTCCAGAGAGAGCACAGGGCAGCAGAGAACAGATGGCGTCGGGGACTGGTGCGGGAGCTGGTGTGTGGCACACACTGTCCTCCAGTGTCGGTCATTGTTCAGCCCCACGTTGTTCTGCTGCTGCCTTTCAGCCAGAGTACAAGATCGCGGACCCCATCTGCACGTACGTGTTCTCGGTGCTGACGGCCTTCACCACGTTCCGCGTCATCTGGGACACGCTCGTCATCATCCTAGAAGGTGCGCGCTCCCGGGGCCGGCTGGCTCTGCGCTGAGGACCTCCGGGAAGGGAGGGCCGCGCGACACTGCCCATGCGAATGTCACACGGGGGTACACGCTGGCCCGACCCTGGCCACCCCACCCGGCGGCAGCTGAGGTGGCGAGGCAGGCGGTGGGGTGAAGCACCCGTCCCAGAGAGGAAGCTGAGGTGCTGGGGCCCAGCCCTGCGTGGGCACGGTCTGTGCCGGTCGTCGTGGTGCTGAGACAAGGGTACGGCTCTGGTTGATTTTTTTTGAGACAGGGTCTCATGCTGTGTAGTTCAGACTGGTCTTGGACTCACCGCATCTCACCGTGTAGTCCAGGCTGGCTTCACATTTGCAGCAGTCCTCCTGCCTCAGCCTCCCCAGTGCTGAAATCACAGGCAGGTGGTTGATTCTTGATGCAGTTTTATCTGGTGATTTATTTCATTCCTTAATTCCCATTTAACTTACGACTTTCTTGCATTTATCACATCCCTGCCTTACTGATACTAATGTAAGCAGGGAAATTAAAGCTCTCTGCAGTGGTGTTATCACTCTCAGATGTTCCTCTGTGTCTTTTTTTTTTTTTTTTTTTGATCTAAGTTTATTTTGGTTTGATTGGCATTCCTTTTTAGGGAATGAGTATTATAATGCATATATTAACCCTTATGTATTTCCTGTATTTTTTTACTATTTATTTATTTATTTGAGACAGAGTTTCACTATGCAGTTCAGGCTGGCCTTGAATTCACTCTGTAGCCCAGGCTGGCCTCGAACTTAAAGCAGTCCTCCTGTCTCAGCCTCCTGAGTGCTGGGATGGGGCATCCACCACCACGCCCGCCATTTTCCTGCGTTTTTTTGTAAGAACACGTGCATGAGTATACCTTAAAGCACTAATATTTTCAAAAATTATTAGTTGAAACTAAATTTGACAAAGCCATCTGTTATCTTTGAATGTAATGTAAAACTTCTTTCTTCCAAAGTAAACTTCTAAGTTCCGAGTTCTGAACTTGCAGGGGTGCCGAGCCATTTGAACGTGGACCGCATCAGAGAGGCTCTGATGAAGATAGAAGACGTGTACGCGGTGGAGGACTTGAACATCTGGTCTCTCACGTCGGGGAAGTCCACCGCCATCGTTCACATGCAGCTAAGTGCGTGGCTGGGGTCTGGGGCTCTGGGGGGCAGACTGAACCCCTGCTTCTGATTCAGACGTGGTTTCAGAAGGAAGTCGAGGGTCAGGAAAGAGCAGGAGAGTGATTTTTTTATCTCTTTGCAGTGGGACGTTGCAATTTGCCGTCTACCTTCAGGTGGAAGCACGAAGTCCCTTTTTTAGATCTCTGTGCTTTTTATTTCAGTTGCTTCACAGATCGAGTTTTTGTCATTAAAATAATGCATGCATAGGGTTCCTCTTTCAAAGTGCATGAACTCCTTAGTGACCATCACGTGGTTAGTGTCTGCTGCCCCTTCTCTGCCTGAGGGGCCTGGCGGGGTTGGCCTGCAGCTGAGAGACCCCCTTCTGACAGGGGCGCCTCCTGGGCACTCGCGCCCTGGGTGACGGTGCCCCCTTGCCTTGCAGTTCCCGGCAGCTCCTCCAAGTGGGAGGAGGTGCAGTTGAAAGCCAAGCACCTGCTGCTGAACACGTTCGGCCTGTACAGGTGCACCATCCAGCTGCAGAGCTACAGGCAGGACGCGGGCAGGACTTGCGCCAGCTGCCAGAGCTCCGGCCCCTGAGCCCCCCGGCGGGGCCCTCGGCCTTACGTGACCCGCAGTCACAGACTCCGAGCAATAAACGCGACCTGAGGAGGAGGCGGCGGCGGCCGGGTGCCCGTGCCGGCTTCCACACAGTCACTGCGGCCGTGCCGTTTCCAGAGGAAGATGTTTCCGGAGCGCTGTTTACAGAGAGCCACTCCACGGATACCTCACGGAAGCGCGGCGTCCCCTCGTCAGAGTCCCCGTGTTAAAGGAAGCCTCAGACTGCAGTGTTGACATTGAACAATACTTTTTAAAGGACATTTTTTATCAAGCCAGTGCTAGGAAACTGAGTCGTTTTTTAAAGTTACATAATCTCGACATCCAGCTTCTGAATTGCTGCTCTTTTTACAGAAATTTTCTCAGCCAATCTCAGAAAGCCCAGCCGCGATGCAGAGTAGAGCATGTAGCCCTTCTTCAGTGTTTCGGGAGAGCCTCCGTGTCCTTGTCCGAGCTACATTTTATAAACCACTTTTTCCAGATGCGACTGCGTTTTGAATCTCCGAGTTGACCGTTTTGATGTCTGTTGGTTTTTCAGGACCCAATCTTGACATGTTGTGATTGATCACGTCATTAAGTAACTTAGGAAATATTTTCGGTATGATTCTCAATGGCAGAAATTAATCTTAAACTCAGATCACCATGCACTTATTAAAACAAAATAAAGTGAGAGTGGGGTGCGTTTCAGTCACGTTTTTCCAGAATCACCTGGGCTGTGCATGGAGGACGCGGGGCCGCAGGGTGGGGCGGCAGTCGGACCCGGAAGAGCTGCGGCTCCTGCACCGCTTGCTTAGTGGCTCGGTTCCCGATGCCGGCTCCCTGTGCGCTTTCCGGGTGGGAGGTTGCAGCCCCCCCAGGGAGCCCCCCAGAGGACCCCTGCGGCACGATTGGGCTGGGATTCCCGGGGACTCCGCAGAGCCCAGAGGATTGGGAAAAGAGAGCCACTCTGAGAAAATAAATGGCAAAAAGGTTTTAGCGTGTGTGTGCATGTGCGTGTGTATGTGCGTATGTTCCTGTGTGTGCACATGTGTGTACCTGTGTGTGCGCGTGCATGTGTGTGTCCCCGTGTGCATGTGTGCATGTGTGCGTGCGTGTGTGCATATGTTCCTGTGTGTGCGCGTGTCCCCCCGTGTGCGTGTCTGTGTGTGTGCGTGTGCGTGTGCGTGTGTTGAAGCCCTGGGCGGGGGCCAGCGTTCCGTCTGTGTCACAGGGAGGCAGCGCTAACGTTTCCCAGCCACAGGCGGCCCCGTCGGTGACAGCAGTGTAAACAGGGTCGCTTTCTAACATGAAAGCCAGCGCAGCTCCCGGGACCGTCAGCGGCAGTGACGGGCGAGCTGCGGATTGAAATCCCTGAGAGGCTGGCGATGACTCCGACCGACCTTGTGCTTGGCCATTCCTTTATCTTCCAGAGTCGCGTCACCTTCCCTGGGGCCCCGCTGCCAGGGTTCCCTGGCACAGGAGCCCAGCGCCCTCGGAGCCTGCAGGAACGCAGAGCACACGCGACGGTGCCGCACTTCGTCCCTGCAGCGCGAGTGGCGGCCTTGTGTCTGTGCTTTGGCAGAGCTGCGGGATTTGAGGCTGGCTTCGTCCCGTTTCTGTAACACAGCAGCCCAGAGAAGGGCGTTAACTCGCAGTTCCCCCGAGGGCCGCACGGTTTCAGCCCCGAGCCCTGGCCACCCGAAGCCGTGCCGTGCGGCCATCGCAGCGCCATCCCCAGGAGCAGGCGAGGGGGCGGGAAGACACCACAACGCAGAGACCCGGCCACTCCTCAGGAGACCTGTGTGTCAGCATCTGCAAATGATCAGAGCTGCCTGCGCGCGCCGACCTTCGTGGGCCAGCTCTGGCCAGGTGCGGCCTTTTGATTTGCTTTAGGGAAAGCGCTTTTGTCCTCTGGGGATCTTCCTGCCTGAAGGAACACAGTGGAACGGGACATAGCCAGCGGCAGCAACCTGGCCATCCTCCAGCGCTGCCCCAGGGAACGGCGACCCCCACTCATCCTGGGCCAGGTCCCGGGTTTCCTGTTTACTGTTTCCTCAGCCTTGGGGGCTTCGCTTCCATCCCCGAACACTGCGTTTCCCGCCTCTGAGTCCCGGTGTGCCGGCTCCTGACGCAGGTGTCCCGCTGATCGTGCCTGTCCACAGTGGACAGGTCAGGGCCGGCTGCCGCGCTGCCCTCGCGTGACAGGGAGGAAAGCATTTTTCAGAACCAGGGCACTGCCTTCGGAGAGAGATGTTTTTCATGGGAGGAAGAACTGTTTTGAAAACAGCCAATTGAGCCGGGCAGGGTGGTGCCAGCACTCTGGAGGCTGAGGCAGGAGGATCACTGTCAGTTTGAGGCCAGGCTGAGCTACATAGCAAGAGCCAGTTTTGCAGAAATGGACCAGCTACCCTGCACCCCTTCCCGGGACGCCATGGCCAGCTTGGCTCTGGGCCACCCCTCTCAAGGTGACTCTGAAACAAGCACAACTTAGCCGAGTCTGTTTTCTTACCCATTCATAGCCACAGGCTCGTCTAATCAGTAAGCTGTTCATAACAGAATCTGAAGCCCTTTGAAGTAAATTCTAGGCCGTTTTGCTGCCGACCACAGTGTGTCCCCCAGTGTAGGTCTGGTTTCTTGTTTGGTGTCACTTAGCACAGTGACACTACATGTAGTACAGTGGGGGCCACTCTGCTCTCCCTGTACCCAAGGAAGCTCATCAGTGCCAGAGCCCAGGTACCCCTGGGAAACCCTAGCTCCAGGCTGTGCTGTGGTCCCCTCAGCTGGCTTCAGGGTGGGGTTTTTTTGTTTGTTTTTTGTTTTGGTAGCAGGAATCGAACTCAGAACCCCGTGCTTGCCAGGCAGGCACTGTGCCGCTGAGCTGTATCCCCAGCCCCCGGCTTCAGACTTGGTTCACAGTTTGCACTCACGGATGCTGCCATGGAGGCAGTGGGAAGCCGGGGGTCCCCCTGTGATAAATCCCCGGGTGCACCTGGGCCGGCCAGCCCTCGAAAGCCCACTCACAAAGGCATCACGCTAGACACCTGCCGGCTTGGTTAGATTTCCCCAGTCTCAGGCAGTGGAGAATATTCTGAAATAAATGCAGCTCAGAATTGAAATGCACCAGCGTGGGCCTGGGAGGAGCCGCGTGTGGAGAGCAGGGCATCTCGGGGTGAGCGGGGCATCTCGGGGTGGTGCGTGCTGTTGAATCAGCCCTCCCAGC